>CAUYRH010007390.1:0-70542 GCA_963574655.1 Perodicticus potto
AGCTGAGGCAGAAGGATCACTGGAGCCCAGAAGTCTGACATTGCCATAAGTTATGATGACCCCACTACCCTCTCCCCAGGGTGACAGAGTGAGACTGTGCTTCAAAAAAAAAAAGGTTTCTATACAATTCTTCTCTACTTCATTTTTTAAAATCTTAGTTCCTTCCTTTGCTATGAAATCAATATAGTAGGTTAATAGTAGTATTTGTTTTTCAAAAATAGAATAAAAAAATTAAAAAATAAAAGTATGAAGAACAGAGTTTATGTAGCCAACTCTAGTATTTTTCTTTCTTACAGAAACCTGAAATATTTTTTATTCTGGGAAAAGAAAGATGAACATCTTGGGTCACTAGGAAATAAGAGTTTTATTCTGACAGAACCACTAAGTGCTTAGAAACCAAGATCTGGGTATTGGGTGTACTGGATGCTATAAGGGTGTCGCTGTTTCTAACCACTTTCTGCCAACACAGGCAGAAATCACATACATGTGTAATAGTCAAAATAAATACATACGTCTATGTTTTTTTCAACTTATTGACCTACCTATCTACCAATTTTTTGATAAACTCGAGTACACACTGATTACATGACTCTAATCCAATACACAGTGTCCCTTCCATCTTCTCTATTCATTATTTTCTACTTCTATCTTTGGCAGTGGAAACCTGCCTCTCTTATCTATAATCTAATTACTTGTCTGGTCAAGCTTAGTATAAATAGTTCAAGAAAAGTCAGCCAGTGATCACCTCTGTATAATTCAAATACTCTCAACACTCAATAAAGCTGTTTGAAGCTGTGTCACATCCTATGTTATAGTCCCATCTAGTTTAGTACTTTTCTAACACTAATTCTCCAAGACATAGCCAGAAACTCTCCTTTACCAATAAACTCTTCATTACAAATACTTCTCCTTAAGTATGATATAATCTCCATTTAAAAAATTTATACCTAGGCCAGGTGCAGTGGCTCATATCTGTCTTGGAGGCCAAGGCTGGTGGATCATCGGAGTTCAGTGCCAGTCTGAACAAGAGCTAGAATCTGTATCTAAAAAAATAGCCCAGTGTTGTAGTGGGCACTTGTAGGCCCAGAGACTAGGGAAGCTGAGGCAAGAGCATTGATTGAAGTCCAAGAGTTTGAGCTTGCTGTGAGCTATGACACCATGGCACTCTATGAAGGGCAACAAAGTTAGACTCCGTCTCCAACAAACAAAAAAATTTATACCTACCTGCCTATACTTCAAATTTGGGGCCATTTCATTGATTACAGTATCGTTTGTAAGACCATAAGGTTTACAGGGGCTCATGTGTCATTTGTACATCTTGCAACTGAAACATAAATTTATTAATTGACCTTAGTAGATATATATTCCTCCATATTTCTTAGAAGAAGAAAATACATTTATCTAAAAAATATGGGCTCTTATTTAACATTTGATAACTTTCCTAGTGATAATCATTTGTCTCTTGTCTAAAATATGACTTGTTTAATTACTGAAATTACATTTCATGGACAGACTTGGGATTCTAAGAATTGTATACTTGTTAGTGGTATCATAGGTTTCCCCTAATATGAATGCCTAAATTATTAGACACATTTAAATAGCTCTACCTCAAAGTTCTCACCTAATAATCCTCTCTCACAATGCATAAGGGAATGTGAAATTAATAACAATGTTCTACTGGAAACTTCTCTAAGGACACAAATGTAGATCTTATGTCAAACTCTCCATGGATTAAAAATGATGATTAAAGCAAATCATTACACCTCCTAATATCCACCTCCCCAAGTCAAAGTGGAAAAAATGCTGGGGAAATACAGATTCTCCATTAGAGAACTGGAGAGACCACAAGACTTTGCTTACAAAAGGATTAACAAGAACTCCTCTGTGGTTATGAAAGGCACTGGCTTCAGTACGTTAGACGGAGCCCTTTCTACCTTTGTCAATGCATAAATCACGTATAAGAACAGGTACCTCTATTTGATTGTTTATTATTTGTTTGTTCATTACCAGAGTCAAATTTGTATAACACAATGAAACATGCTCCTCTACGGCAATAAGACTTCTAAAAATTCTGCATTTTGATGAAAAAGAACCTGGGACTTCACTCTCTCAAAAATTATAACTCCATCTATCAAACACAGCTGACAGGTGAAACTAGAAAAAAGGTATTTTGTATGAATTTGATTAAAAAGGGAATTTGATAATTTTGATAGCAAGTAGCACAATGCCTGGTATATCACACACTTATCAAATGAGTATTGATCAAAAAACTGGGTTCAAAAAAAAAAAAAGCATCAGGTTCATTAAGTTGGACTAAGTAATCTTCCTTGAATGGATTATCCAGGGACCCACAGTGAAAGAAACCATGCTAACTCTTTGTACATAAAATAAAGTTTAAAAAAAAGATTACTTATATGACTGAATAAATATAATACTAACCACAAAAAATAAAATGTGGAATAATATAGGATGAAAACATTGTAGTAAACCATCGAGATTCATCCCCCAAATATATAGTCTTAAATTTTCCAAGGGTGATTTTTTAATAACTCCGTCAAAATCAATCCTATGAGTAAATATTGGTCATGGATTTATTTTTTTTATTTCTACAAATTAGGCAAAACTTATAACATTATCTATTTTACAAAATGACTCTAGGATATAGATGATTTATACATTGATCTCTTTCAAAAATATCCTTTGGGTACTTGATTTGTGCAAGATGGTGTAATAATTAATCAAACTCCACTTCCCATATGGGGTTTTATTCCACTGAGAAAACTGGTAACAAATAAATATATAATATAGTATCCGGGAACAAATAGGGCTTGAAAAAAATGTGAATGAGTGATCTAAACACAGTAAACAGCAGGTACAAAAACCTTAAAGTACAAACTAAGACTTATTTATTTTTTATGACCATGTTTTTGATATACAGGAGTGACAATGTAGCTAACATGTAGTGATCCTAGCTGAGAAGTAACAAGGATAATACTACAATGAAAAATAAGATCCTTTGAAAAGATGAAACAAAAACCATCATCCTAGAGTCTTGACTCATTACTGAACAGCTGAGTGAAGCGAAGAAAGTCATTAAAATTCAGTCAGTTATTCATGACCACTGAGTATCCTTTTTAGGAGGAAGAATTCCTCTGGAAGCCAGCACATTGGTCAGCAATGTTGGTTCCTTCCCAAGTCAGAAGAGAATGCAATCTGTTAAACACCCTGTCAATCCTTTCTTTCAATGGGAACGTCTAGCCTTTGGACAGGTAGTGAGAACAGATTCAACTAGCACAAGGAACAGAAACTCTTGTCTAATAAATTATCTTTATCAATTGCTAGATTTTACAGATCATGCACTTCTTAATTTTCCAACCAAGGAAGAAAAAAATATGAGACATTTCAGATAAGAATTTTATTAGTCAAACTAAAATTTAAAATTGATATTAGGAATCATTTCTTTAATTTTATCACACAATTTTGGATGAATTGCAGGTATAGCAGATGCTTCCGTGAGCAAGAAGGGCCCATCCATAATCTTTCAGTTTATTTTTTATTTCTCTGAATTTTAATAGATCTACTTAGGTTAAGAGAATTCACAAATTTATAAAAATAAGAAAGAATAGAATTACTAGTTTATTTTAACATCTATTCATTAATCAATGTTAAACATTATATCAATCTAGTCTAATTTTACATGATAAAAAAATGATTGCACAATATTAAGTATGTTGACTGAGCAGCCATGATGTTATGACATATTTATTCAAGGATACTAAATCTAATAAATTGTTTGTAATGTGCTATAAGAGTGAAGAAATGGATGTTGCAGCATGAGCTAAGCCATGAGTGACACATGACTCTTGTTATATATCTGGATAAACAATATAGGATCTCAGGTTAATCAAATTCATACAAAATACCTTTTTTCTAGTTTCACCTGTCAGCTGTTTTTGATAGATGGAGTTTTAATTTTTGAGAGAGTGAAGTCCCAGGTTCTTTTTCATCTGATGAAATACATGCAGAGTTCACATCAATAAATTTTCAACCTGCATTAGAATCCCAGTGGACTGTGGAATACAATTTTTCTGATAATCTCATTTGCATTGCACTTCCTTTGGCACAGAGACACTGACAAAATCATGGATTCTCAGCAATCTACACCCAGTTTAATGAAAAATAGAAGCATTTCCAACCTGGGTAGGTTAAAAGGGTATACTTCCAAATAGCAAATTTTAACTTATTTATGGGTAATAAAATTATTCTAGTAGCTGAAGATAAGAAATTCAAGCCTAAGTAAAGTCCAGTATGATAATTAAAATGAAAATTTGGAGTCTATTTTGTAAAATAAATAATGTTGTCTCCAATTTTATTTTAGTTTTGTATGAAGGTATTCATTGTGAATTTAAAGTATTTCTTACTAGGTTACACATTCCAGTTTGGAATCCACAAAGAGGTTTGGCCCACTGTAGGCCAATTCGGGCCCATTGTAGACCAGATTATAACCTACGTCAGATCTCTACTTCCTCCACTTGCAGTAGCTACAGATTTTACCCAGGATTAGTGGAGAGTACTCAAGTAAATTACTGAATAAGAGAATGAGGGAATTAGAATATGCTCCTGAGAATGGAGAAGCTCGACATAATCCATGGAAATAAGTGTTAAGGGCAGAATGTGAAAAGTCTTGGTAATGGGTGAAAGTGGGAGTTTATCCAGAAGCTGGTAAAGTGCCAATCTACTCACATCAGTGAAAAAGGTGTGGTGTCTGGGGGACTAGTGTCTATTTTTTGAAACTGCTAATAGATCATGCTTTTAATTTTTAGTATCTGACCAGAATTACTTGAATTACATAGAATAGTACAGATTTCAGTAGACTGCCAAAGAACATATAAACATGTACCAGGTAATCCAAGTAGTGTTTGGGCTATGTTTATTAGCTCCTTGTCATCTCGTAGCAAGCATTTATTTCTATAGTTTGTAGTCAAAGTAGTTTGAATGTGAAAGATAGTATTCTAGAGAACAGTCTTAGTCTGAGAAGCCCATAAATAAAAATTCTATTTTTATTTTATCTTGGTTTTTCCTTTCTTTCATTTGTTTTGAAGGAAGTAGTGCTCAAAATGGACTCATTTTTTAGCAAGCAAATAGAGTTTGGAAATTTAACGATATCAATATTAATGATATTAATTTTTCATACTGTATTTAATGTTACACATTTTTCTATGTTTTTCTTATTCATTTAGATTAATTTTATAATTGAATTATGGAATATTCACATAATGACAAATGTCTTATCCCTCCTACTTCTTTTTCTTCTCTCTCATTCATATCTGCAAATTGAAAATAAAGTTGTCATACAAAACTTTTAAATTTGGGGGTCCTTATTTCTGTCAATTTTCATGTTACAATAATTAGATATTAAAGTTTCTTCTGTATTAGGGCTTAGGATAAATACTTGTATACTTACAAATTCTATGTATAAAATGAATACATATTATTATTATATGTGATAAATGTATATTAATGCTATACATAATAAATCTAATTTACTTAAGATATAATTAAGGTGACTATTCTTTAAAATTATTTTCTATGTAGTATTGCAATAAGCATGTTTCATTAAAACAAACAACTAAAGTGCATTTTAAATAAATTGAGCAACATAGTACGTACTTAGACATAGTGGTAAGTTTTGAAGAACTAAAGAAACACAGGCTATTATTTTACTTATATGTTTACTCAGATAATAATGTTAGAGTATTTAAAGCAATTTAAAAGTTTTGTACGAAAGCTTTATTTTCAATTTGCTGATATGAATGAGAGAGAGAAGGAAAAGGAGTAGGAGAGATAAGACATTTTTCATTATGTGAATATTCCACAATTCAATTACAAAATTAGTTAAAATGAATAAGAAAAAACATAGAAAAATGTCCAACATTAAATGCAGTATAAAAAGTTAATATCATAGAATTCAAACCTGCATTTGCAAATGAAAAGGAATACCATTAAAACACCTTGTAAATTGACTTGTAAAGACATATAAATTTCCAAATTTCTTGGAAGGCAAATATCAACCTTATTCTACTTTGCAATATGTCATAGGATTATGTGAAGATTCATTCCCTTTGGCTAAACTCATAGTTTAGGAATACAGATGTTTGTGTAGTATTTACATAAATGGCAATCTTTAAATAATTTAGATTTCCAGCAACAGAATAAATATATTATACAATAAAAAAAAAAACATAATGATGAGATATAGACTCCTGAGTCAGAAACAGGTAGACTGGTAATACAATTGCACTCATAGAAGCAATCTGACTTCATTAAGATGTTTCTATTTTATTCTCCTAGTGATCATCTGGAAAATGGGGATAGTACTGGCACTTTTACATTAATGTTTAGTGAGATAAAGTGAGGCAAATAAACACCTAATTGTGCCTTCCATAAAGCTATCCATTTTCAGTTTTTGTATCATTCACAGACCATTATTGTTATATTGCAACACATAGTGACCTATAAGTGATAAGTTGCTAACGTAAAATTTAAAAAAATACAAAACTCTACTTCTACCAGCCTTGAGACAATGTGAAATTGTGTTCACGTAGATAGGATGACACATTGGTTGAAGGCACAGGACTGCAGAGGATTTATTTTACGCTATTCAACATTTGTTCAATAAAAAAATAGGTTAAGCATTTTTGTAAGTCAAGTTCTTAATACACAAAAACCTTAAACAGAAACCAAAACAATATGAACTGTTTGTCTGTTTTCATCTTTATATGTGCAATGGATGGAGGTCGGGGGGGAATAATATGCTTATTCAAGTATCTCTTTCTGCTCTCTATCACATAAACCAAATCTCAGTATGCTAACATTCATTTTTATAAGTAAATAGATCAAAAATAAAAACTAATAAAATAAACAAAACATATAATAAAATATATTAAATATGTAAACATCCCACATGAGATTTAGAGTATAGAAATGCCCCTTGAACTTAACTCATTTCTCTACTTCCTCGTCTAGATTAACTGAAGAGATATGGCTCTCAGAAACTGCACTCAGGTAACAACGTTTATTATTGTGGGCCTCACAGATCGTCAAGAGTTGAAGACGCCGCTGTTTGTGATACTCTTATCCATCTACCTTTTCACAGCAGTCGGCAACCTGGGTCTGATCCTTGTCATTAGAGCAGATGCAAAACTCAACACGCCAATGTACTTCTTCCTCAGCAACCTGGCTGCTGTTGATTTCTGTTATTCTTCTGCAATTACACCCAAAATGCTCGGGAACTTCCTGTACACACAAAATGTTATAACCTTCCACGCGTGTGCTGCTCAGTTCTCCTTCTTCCTGACCTTCATGGTATCAGAGTGCCTGCTACTGGCTTCCATGGCCTATGACCGCTACGTGGCCATCTGCAGCCCGCTGCTGTATATGGTCACAATGTCACCGGCCATCTGCCTCCAGCTTGTAGCCGTGCCTTACAGCTACAGCTTCCTGATGGCACTGTTTCACACCGTCCTCACCTTCCGCCTCTGCTATTGCGGCTCCAATGTCATCAATCACTTCTACTGCGATGACATGCCTCTGCTCAGGCTCGCTTGCTCAGACACCCACTCCAAACAGCTGTGGATCTTCGCCTGTGCTGGTATCACGTTCATTTCCTCCCTCCTGATCGTCTTTGTCTCCTACATGTTCATTATTTCTGCCATCCTGAGGATGCGCTCAGCTGAGGGAAGACGGAAAGCCTTCTCCACATGTAGTTCCCACATGCTGGCAGTGACCATCTTCTACGGGACCCTGATCTTTATGTACTTACAGCCCAGCTCGAGCCACTCTCTTGACACAGATAAGATGGCCTCTGTCTTCTACACAGTGATCATTCCCATGTTGAACCCCTTAATCTACAGCCTCCGGAACAAGGATGTAAAGGAAGCTCTGAAGAAAGTCTTCATCAATAGAAACCAGGCTTTCTTGATAAAATTAAGGAAATGACTAAGAAGCAAAAGTGGACTTTCCTTCACGTGCAACTTTCCCCCACCAAATTAATAAAACGGAGTGTTTTGCCCTCAGTTGGTGATCAGTAAATATCTTTTTAGTGCAAAGCGAGATAATCTCTACATGTTTGCAAGTGACTTTGACTTAGAATTTTATTTTATATGCAGATAGTACCATAAGGATTGACCTTTTTTCTCATTTAAAAATATATTTACAGGCTCGGAGCCTGTAGCTCAGTACCTAGGGCGCCAGCCACATACACTAGGGCTGACAGATTTGAACCCAGCCAGGACTGCCAAACAACAATGACACCTACAACAAAAAAAATAGCCAGGTGTTGTGGCAGGTGCCTGTAGTCTCAGCTACTTGGGAGGCTGAGGTGAAAGAATCACTGAAGCCCAAGAGTTAGAGGTTGCTGTGAGCTGTGATGCCACAGCACTCTACTGAGGGCAACATGGTGAGACTCTGTCTGAAAAAGGAAATATATATATATATATTTATAATATTTAATATCTCAAATGATAACTATACACTTAAATACTGGCCAAGAACAAACAAAAGTGAAGGCATGTTGAATGCCCAATATGAGATTATAAGAGTGCTTTACTATATATTCCCAATTAAACTTAAATAATATATTCCAAATTAAATCATTTTTTGTTCAATTAAATATCAAGCTACTGTAAACCAATGCTTTTCAATGAAGATTTTTTTTTCTCCCCAGGGCGTATATGGTAACACATTGAATTATTATTGATTTTCACAATGACAGGGTGCCGCAAAGGAAAGCTATTATTATTTAGAGGATTGGGTCAATTATGGTGCAAGATATTCTGCAATTTACCTCCCATACCTTCACACATAAAAAATTATCTATTCCATAATAGTAATAGGGCTAATGTTGAAAAATCTTATAAATAATTTTATTCTTAACAATTATTTTATAGATTTTGTTCAGGTCATGCTGGTTGGTAGTGTTGCTCAAGACTTGCCAGTTTTCTCTTTATTAATCTTAATTATCAGGATATATATTAAAATTATGACCTAAATTATGCTTTTATCTTCAGTTTTTTAGTTATCTGTCAGTTTTTTAGTTATTTGGGGGCTTCATTGCCCTCAGTTGTGTATAAACTATAATTACTAACTTGCTGATTTTTTTTATTTCCATTCTCAATTGCCCCCCACTTTTCTGATAGCAGTTAGTGTCTTGAAATCTATTTTTTCTGACTTTACTATAACCACTCTAGTTCTCTGTTTATAATTTGCATTGAATAGTATTTGTGTTTTTCAGTGTAAATTTTATTATGTGTAAACAGCCAATAATTGGACTTTGTCTTTGCCTTTTTATTAATTTTTAAAAGCCTTGACCTTTTAATACAAGTTGATCCATTACTATTTATTGTTAATATGTATATGGTTTAATTTATGCCTGTCATTTGCTAATTATATTCTAAATAGCTCATATCTCTTTTTTTCTTATTTCAGCTCTACTTCCTTCTTTTTTGATGAAGGATTTAAGCTGAAAGTTTAATTTCGGTGCTGTTAAATAAATACAAACATACACACACACTGTCATGGAGTTCTGGAAACACCTATTTGCATATGTTTACAAATATTTTTGTTGATTTTAATAGAGAGATGAGTTCATGGAAATCTTCACTTCCCTCTTCTAGAAGTCCCTCACACCTATATTTTCTAGCTTGAAACTATAAAAATCACCTATGATCTCTCAGTTAATTAGGCTATTTCATAATTATGCAGACCCATGTATTGTCCTTATAACTTGAGTAATTCCCTAGTGGAATTGTCTCAACATCTCTATGATTGGAATGTATGATTGCCTTATGACTATCTGGTGATGAAATTTTAAAAGGAAACTTAGTGTTTTGCAAAGGAATAATGTTAAAATTTCACCATTGAAAAAGATAAAATGTGTGGGCATCGCCTGTGGCTCATCAAGTAGGCGCTGGCCCCATATACCGAAGGTGTCAGGTTCAAACCTGGCCTCGGCCGAATTGCAAAACAGAAAAATAGCCGGGCGTTGCAGCGGGCGCCTGTAGTCGCAGCTACTCGGGAGGCTGAGGTAAGAGAATCGCCTAAGCACAGGAGTTGGAGGTTGCCGTGAGTTGTGTGATGCCACGGCACTCTACTGAGGGTGATAGAGTGAGACACTATCTCTACAAAAAAAAAAAAAAAAGAAAAGAAAAAGATAAAATGTGGTTATAACTTTTCCCCTTGAATGTATTAGTTAGGATATCCAGAAAAGCAGTATCAGTAGAGTGTGTGTATGGGGTATGAGTGTGTGTGTGTGTGTGAGAGAGAGAGAGAGAGAGGAGATTTTTTATAGAAGTTGGCTAAGGTGATTATAAAGGACTAGAAGTTCCATGATCTGCTGTCTATAAACTGAAGCAGCAGAAAATCTGGTTGCTTAATTCAACCTGAGTGAGAAGACCTGAGAATCAGGAAAGCTGATGGTATAATCTCTAGTCCAGGGGCAAAGAATGGGGAACAGGAGGGCTGTGTGTGTAAGTCCTGCAGCCTGAAGACCTGAGAAGCAGGAGCCTGGAGGCAGGAGGCTGAGGATAGTGCCAACTGTGAGAGGAGGACCTGGAGTCCAGAGGCCCCAAACCAGAGGGTGAGAGAAAAGGATGTTTCAGCTCAATAAGCGAGAGTGAATCTGCCCTTCCCCTACCTTTTGGTTCTATTCAGGCTCTCAACCAACCAGCATGGTGTTTACCTACATGGATAGGGCAGATGTTCTGCACCCAGTTTAATCAGTACAACAAAGAGAGAGCATTAGATCTTCAAATACTTTGGAATAGATTCTTGGGAGTTGGACATTATTTCTCTGAATCATACATTATTTCTCTGAATGATACATTATGAGAATTTTCACAAGGTAATTCATATCTTCCTTTCAAAGACCAATCAGTAACAGCAGAAATATGAATAATTAATGCAACAATAAATAAATATCATTACAAATAAATAGGCTTGCAAAAATGAGAACATTAAGGTAATAATATGATGCTAAATACAGAACTATAGACATGTGGTTCCTCAAAATCAGAGAAGAAAATTTAATTGATCTCCAGACTGCTTCAGGGTCCCTATAGACATAAACTGTAATTTTTCTGATGATTTTATTTGCATCATCCTCCTAAATAATATCCTTTGGGACAAAGTCGTTGACAAAATCCTGTAGTTTATTGTTGCCCAAACCCATTTGGAGAAGGAATAGGAAAACCCTCCATCCAAGTAAGTTCAACTAGTATGTTTCAAAACCAAGGCCAAGACAGGAATTTTAAAAATAAAGTAGGGTAGAATAGAATGGACTACAGAATAAATTGTTTGAGGTGGCATTTTCTGGAATAAGGTTCAATAGTGGTTCCTATAATTATATTTTAATTATATATGTATGTGTTATTATATAAAGTATATGTCTTACTGGTTTGAGATAGAAAGAAGATGTGAGAACTCCCAGACAGAATCTATCAGACTAGGTGGAAAGGATAAGTGCTAGACCAGATTGACTAGATTGTTCTTATGTTGAAAATGTCCTTCCCATTTTTACAAAAGCTGGTCGTTTTACCTGGGTTGAGATGTGAGTACATAAAAACCAAATCATCAGGCTTGGCACTTGTGGCTCAACGTGCTAAGGCGCCAGTCACATACACCTGAGCTGGCGTGTTCGAATCCAGCCCGGGCCCGCCAAACAACAATGACACCAGACGTTGTGGCAGGCGCCTGTAGTCCCAGCTACTTGGGAGGTGGAGGCAGGAGACTGGCTTGAGCCCAGGAAGTGAAGGTTGCTGTGAGCTGTGATGCCACAGCACTCTACCCAGGGTGACAGCTTGAGGCTCTGTCTCAAAAAAAAACCAAATGATCAATATGCCATTTAATAAATTTGATAAAAGAACATTCATTATGAAGAAGGGAAACAACTATTGAGATGTTATTGTAAAAATCAGTTTTTACACTTCCATGTCCAAGTGTCCAGAAAGGGCTACGGGAGGAAATTAATGAAAAAGTTATGGCTTCCCCTTGTGGAGTCTGAAATCTATCAGGAGAAGAACTATGGAAACAGGTGGCTGATTAGTACCAACTAATTTACACGAGATAGGTAAACGAGTTACCTATAAAAGGTTTTAATAACACAAAGATGAAGATGTTAACACAGCATGAGAATTAGAAATCAGCAAAGCTGTGAAATCTGTACAGGAGTTCTCCCACCAACAGCCCATTCACCATTCACCTGGTAGGGCTGAGGGCAGGAAGCTCATAAGAACATGTTGTATTTGAGGAATGGAAATTAATTATTCTAATTAGATGCCTGTGGTTGTTTGTGGCAAAAGGAGAGATATGGAGCTGGAATTTGAATGTGAAAATCTTGGGCTATATTGTAAAAGGTCATATGCAATATCTTTTCAAATATAATGCATATTTTACCTTTGAGATAAGATGAAGTGGCATACTAGACAACTTATAGAGGCTGAATAGTGTCTATAGATGGGAAAGCCAAATTTTCAACTGAATACTTTCTTAATTATTTCAAAATAGAATTTAAGTATGCATATTTAAAAGTTTTTATTTTTATTTCCATGATTATTGAAGAACCGCAAAACCATTTAATATAAATTATATCCACAAGACTATTATAGTTTTCCTCTTATTAATTTTGTCTATGCTGTTTGAGGAGCTAAATTTTTAGGACACTCTTCTCTGTATTTGATTTAAAAGACACATTGCACACAAAAGTTTAACTATAGCTACTTTCTTCCATTGGCTAAGAAATTTTTTTTCTTTGCTCAGATCCTCAGAATCCTGGAGGTATTCTACATCACCCATAAGCACTAACTACTTAGCTGTCAGGAATTTTAAAAGTGATTACATTATTTCTACATACATCTACCTTTTAATATAATATGTCAGGGAAGCAAGTTTTTTTTTAACACATTTATGTAATTGAAAATATATTAATATCTGCTATGTGCTGAATTTAAGTAACTTCCCTTTGATTAAATAATTCTTTTAGATATAAAATAACACCATTTACAGATTAGGAAACTAATGAGCAACCTGAATTTTTGACATAATAAAATTTATGTAGTTAGAGAATGATAGCAACAAATTCAATCCATCCAGCGTTTTTTCTATTAAATCCCATTTGATTTAAATACCAATCAAATGTCACCTCTCAATACTTATCTGCCACTAGAGACGCAATTATTCATTACAAAAGTCAGAAATGTAAGTTTTGCTCAAAAAGCTACTATATTTTCTTTCTTATAGATATCCCGGCAATTTTATATTTACTCTTTAAAGACATGTGTGTGTGTGTGTGAGTGTGTGTCAGGATTCTAACATCAAATATGATACACATATTTAATATAAACTAAAGGTGAATTAGCATACTTGAAAAGTAATTGTTTACCACAAAGTAGTAGGCATCTGTGGCTCAGCGAGTAGGGTGCCGGCCCCGTATACCAAGGGTGGTGGGTTCAAACCCGGTCCCAGCCAAACTGCATCAAAAATTAGCTGGGCGCTGTGGTGGGCACCTGTAGTCCCAGCTACCTGGGAGGCTGAGGCAAGAGAATCACTTAAGCCTAAGAGGTGGAGGTTGCTGTGAGCTGTGACTCCACAGCACTCTACAGAGGGCGATAGAGTGAGACTCTGTCTCTACAAAAAAAAAAAAAAAGAAAGAAAATGCAGCATATTTTCTGTAATAAAATTGCCATTGCTTACAATGTAATATTATTCAACTATAAAAAGAATGAAATACTCATGTATAACAAGGAAAAATTTTGAAAACATTACTCTAAGTAAAAGAAGCCAGACACAAAAGACAGCATATAGAATGATTCCTTTTATATAAAATATGTCGAATAGTTAAGTCCATATGGTCAGCAAGGAGATTAATGTTTACCAGGGCAGTACTTATATAATTGAATTTTACACTTTAAAATGGTTTGAACAGTAATTTTTATGAATGTTTTACCACAATAAAAACCTATACATGCTGAAATTCATCCATAGACTCATTCAACCAAAAGTAATCTTCTCCATGTGTTAAGTAATACATTTGCTCATTAAATAAATAATTTTGTCTCTTATTTCCTTCCTTTTTTTGATATTTTTAATTAATTTTTAATTATTTTAAATTATTTAATTATTTTAATGATATTTTTAATTATTTCACCGGCTCATATCTTTGATTAGGAGAAATAGTTTTTGAAAGGGAATGTTTAGTAATAGCCCATTAATATTTTTTATTTCAGCAAAATTTTAAATTATTGACCATTTTAAATACACCTAAAGCATTATTTTCAGAATATTGCCCAAGCACTGAAATAAATAGAATATAAAATTTTCATATATGATTTTATCCCTACCTAATTTTCATAAAACACTTATATTAAATCTCTGAGTCTATCACATTTTTTAATTAAAATATTTGTGAATTCTGTTTCTTTCTAATTGGCTTGCCTCCACCAATTATTTTCACATCAGGATGATTGTATTAGCTGCTTCTTTTCTATGATTTAAGACCTTTCCATTTCAACAAATTTGATAGAGTTCTGCCAGATTAAGCTTCCTAACATACAGCTTTTTCATATATATTTTTCTGATTTAAATTCTATGGTGATCCCCAGTGCTCTCATAATCAAGTCCAAGTTCAACTGTCTGACATTTCGTGTATTTTAACATTTCTATTTTTACCTATACAATATTTATAATTTAATCTCTTCAAGATCTGTTGTCATTTCATGATGACTAATTTAAATAAAAGAATATGCATAAAGAGTCATGTACCATATGTAAAGAACTGATTTGAATCAGGATTCAGAAGTAATATAGGTGCACCTTACTTTTAAGACTTACTATCTGGAACATCAAGAAATTCACAAGTTATTAGAATCAATATCCACATGAATAAAAATGAAAAAACCCTCCTTTTTATTTCCTAGTTTTTACAAAGTGAAAGCCAGGTACTGTGTGTGAAATACTCTAAAAAATATTAATTGGTATTAGTTTCTATGTTGTACCAGGGTATCTTATTCATAGCAAAACAGCAATTTAGTACTCCCCATCAAATATTTTTAAGATAACTATGGATCTTTTCTTTGCCTTTATTCTTTTCCATATGGTGCATAACTTTATTGAAGAAGGAATTATGTAAGAAAAGCGGGTTTCATGTGATACCCCTTAGGTCAGTAGAAAAGGAGTCTTATTTTTTTTCCTGATCATCAACTAAGCCACGGTCTTCATAAACCAACAGAAAAGATAACTACTTTCATAGATCAAGAAAGTTATTACTACTAAAACAAATCATACTCTAAGTATGTTCATTATTTTCTCCTTGCATATACACATTTTTCCCACAGTTTTGTGCAAATCCTTTTATTCACATGTTTCTGTAGAAAATTTAGCACTCGATCCTAAAATCTAAAATGCAGCACTAGAAAAATTGATCCTGTTGGTTAGCATCTGTTTTCAATGATAGCACACCAGTGTTAGAAATCATCTAGACTACTTACTTATTTTTAGAACAGAATTAAAACCTTTAGCTCTTGACAAACAATATCTTATAATTGTTCCATAATTCTACTCATAAATAGTTATGATGGGTTATTAACTAGTGCGTATAATATCAAAATATTTTTCTTTGTTTTAATTTTGTTTTATCCTCCCCTAAACTAAATTAGAGCTATTCTGAGTACACTGTTAACCTCACTTTGAATGATGAGAAAATAAAAGTGAAGACCCGGCTTCCTATATCTGCAAATATGTGGTCTTATTTAACCTCTACAGAAGCTTAGAAGGCAAAACTACCATAGTCCTAATGTCCTGTTCATTTCCTTTGTTGCCGGTACACATAAAATTAACCTTCCCGTGGCTGGAGACAATTGTAGTCAGAACACTCTTCTTCTTAATGCTGTTTTCCGTTGGATGAATTACAAAAATAATAGATGAGCAGACACAATATTTTCTTTCTGTTCATGACATATGTGTGACTCTGTAGAAAAAGGAAGGCTAGCATTGAGTTCCCGAATGTGATGCCTCTTCATTCAGCACACAGCTCTTTTGGGACTTTTTCCAGTTCAAGGTGACTTTTTTTTCCTAATCGTTTCTTCCTTACCTATGTAATAAAACTGCAGATATAGAAATGAACTAAAAAAAATTGGAATTAAGAAAGAGCAGGCTTTAGGGGTGGATAGCAAACATATAGAAAGTAATTAGGAAATTGAAGGTCCAAATAGTTCCCATTCTAGTAAGGAAAATAGCAATAACAAACACCCTAAGGTCTATCATAATGCCATACGTGTTCACAGCTCTATTCTGCACATTCTGTTGAAAGCTACATTTTTTAGTCTTTATTTGGTTTTCTAGTTAACTGTCAAGTATAGAAGCTTGAGTTAATTGTCAGAGACCCTTCCCAGAAAACTTTAAGACCCATGAAACTGCGGCACTCAACTGGGGAAAAAAATAAAAGAATCAAGGAATAAAAAGGGAGAACACACAGAGTAGAATTTTCAAAGGTGGGTAAAGGGGTCCGTTGCTAGCTTATGGGGCATCAGCAAACGACCGTGAATGCTTCTTCCATCCAGCTTCTATTGAAGGCTATTTTCTTTTTTAGCCCAGGGGAGTAGGCTGAGGAAGGGAACAAAAATGTCAGCAGTATTTCTGAGTAAGCATGGTAGTTATTATTCTGTCTATAATCATTAACTTGAAGAGTCTGGACAGCCTTGAGAAATCTGGAACCTGAGTCTGGTGTGGGGGCAGCCTCTTGTTTGTGGTCACGCACAAAGATTCTTTGGGGGACGATAGACCCCTCAAGTTTCTCTGTGGAGCAGATGTGATGGTGTGTCAGTTCTCTAAAGAATGGGTGAAAAAGAGGAATTTTCCTCTTATCCCCACATGGAGACATTTCCCTCTATGGTTAGGGTATAAGCTCTCTTGCCCATATCTCAGGACTCAAGCTGTTCCCTTGATCTCTGCCCTGGCCATTACATATGTCCCCACAGTGGATATTTGCTTTGACTATTGACTGGGCAGGGTTTGGCCTGGTTAGTGTTTCTTCCTCGGCCTTGCTGGCAGCTTCTTCTATGGCCATTGTTCTTCAGACCACAGCAGGGGGGTTTGTAAGCTGAATCCCTTACAGTCCAGGCTTCCAGTAAAAGCAGAAACTGCCCAGACAAGTCATTCAACTATTAGTTTAAAAGTAAACTAGTAAATTGTTTTTATTCCACCTTGCTCAGCTTATTTCCCTGCTTTTTCCCTTCTCTGGGGGTGTTTTTTCTTGCGAGAGTAGGGTCTTCAGTCCCCAGTCTCCCTGCATTAATCGTACTTCTCAACCACACACATTATTGCCATCAGCACAATGTCTTTCAGGTTTTAGAAATTTGTTTGCATGCTTGTTTATTTCCTTTCATCCTCATTTTCACTGTTTTGTTCAAATCCTTCAATTTACCTATGTTCCTATAGAAAATTTATTATAATATTTTGTATCTATATTTTAAATTTGCATACATTGTGCTCTCTTATAGACTACAGTATGCTTCAATTGCATTTTGAAATCCATCATCTTTCCATGTGTATCTCTTGCATGGTATTCCATTGTACCACCCACCACTTTCTACAAGCCCATTGATTCAAGGACAGACATGCAGATTGTCTCAGTTCCCTACTAACGATAAAGTATACATCAACTATGCTTATGTATTTCCCTTAATAGCCATGGTGATCAAGGCTTTGGGTTGTACATTTATACTTAGCAAAAGAACTAAAAGTGCATGGCATAAGCATGAATGATATCTAACTTTGTTAACTACCAAATAATATTGAAAAATTTTACCATTATCCACTCCTGTCAGCTGGACATGCGGGTCCTAGTAGACTTGTGTCCTTCCCATACGTTGTCAAATAGTTGGTACTTTAGCATTGCAATGTTTTATATTTGCACTGTGAAATGTTTTGACTTCTTATAGCACAATCTCTTCACATGTTTTATTTCCTGTTACATTTCCTATTGTGAATAATTCCTGTTCATGTAGTTGTCTGTTTCTATGACACTGAGTTAGTGAATGTGTGTGTGTTTGTTAATTTTGAGAGAAAAAGAGAACAAGAGAAAGTGTGAATGTTATTATCTTTGCCATAAACGATTAGCATTACATTATGTTTGCTATTATGGATAATTCAAATGCAGTAAGTTCCAAATCCCATTGGAAAAAACAAAACACATAGTTTTTTTTTTGAGATATACCATTTTCAGACATGCATGATTTATAATAATATTTGAAGATAGTATATAGTTTAATGCTCTATGAGTCGAAGGAACGTGATTGATAGAGGTCAGTGGTAAAGAGGTCCATACTTATACCCTGAGTTGGTCATGGAAAGAATCCTGGAAAAGACAAAGTGTATGCCTAAGTTAATATAAACTGATTCACTAATGAGTTCAAATTGCTGTTCAAAAGGTAAAACAGAAAAATCCCATGCTAATTCTCTACTTTTCCCTCTTCTTACTTCTACTCAAGCTGTTATTTCCAATTAGTCTTCACCTCTGTAGGCAAATCCTAGTTAAGTTATATTATCAAGCTTTAAGGTGATCAGTTTTAAAACATTTTTTTAACAGCAGAGCTCTTCTTCAAGGAAAATTGCATGTATAAATCAAACAATACATGTGTGCACGCATGAATCTGTGTATGTAAACACACATACAAACACACAGATCAAAATAGTTTCACTTTTGATGAATAGGGGTGGGGCCAGAAAATCTATTATTTTGCTGTTACCCTGCTGTTCTCTCCCCTCAGGGGCATCCTGATACATTTCTAGAAACATCAGCAGCCAGTCAAAATGCCTTAAAATTGTGCAATAGTTATAGAATATACACTTTACTATTTAATAGATAGCCCAGTTAATTTACATTCAAAACATCATATTTAATAAAAACTATAAGGAAACAGAGCTTCATAAACTTGGCAAAACTCTGTGATTGCATACCAAATGATCTTTTTGTGTGTGATTTTATTAATAGAATGTGTTTTATTAAAGGTGGTTTAGCAGAGTGGGGTCCATGCAAGCCAATCTTTGTTATCATCAGTGAACCAACCAGGCATTTCATTATGTTAAGAATGAAAACAAAGCTTTCTATACTTAGTATGGATATTAACTTCTAATGCTGTAGGAAAAGTTAAGGATTGCATTTTTCAGAATTAATGATACATTTGTGTTTTCTGTATGAAAGCTAAAACAAAGTAATTCTCTTTGTTCTGCTCTTTTTACTTTTCTTATCTCCTTCTAAGCTGTTGGTCCTTCATGTTTCCTTTTCTGCTTTTTCAAAACGAATCCCTCCTTCAAATTCCCTCCTGCTCCAAGGCCATACCTTATTCATAACTTAAAATATTCATCTGAACCACCTTTAGCAAAATACTTCTTTCTATTAACTGCTTCATGTCTTGTTCAATCTTCAAACTTCAAGCCATTTTCTATTTATTTCTTCCACTGACTATCATAAATATCCTGATTTTTGTTGGATCTGTCAACATTGCGGAGCAAAAATTGCCTTCAATGAATTAAATGTGCATTGGTTTACTAAACATTCGGATCTGCAATATACACTATGATGTAAATTACTAAATAAAAACCCTAAAAGGATTTTCCTACTTAAAAATTGATCCCTTAATCTATATAACATTTTAAATTAATAATTCTTAACAATGTGGATTCCTGTTCATTCCTTAGCTTAAAAGAAATGAACGTCTAGGATCTACATCCAGAAATGTCTTCATGAGGTCACACTCATCAGGTATGTGGAGAAACCCACTACAATAGTGTGACAAATTCAACCAGTAGATGGCAGTATCACTTAGCAAAAACTGAAGTTCAACTTTTTTAGGACTTTGTACAATAATCAGACTACCCTAAAAATTCCCCGATACTATGAGTTGACAAAGTTCTTGCTTAGCCACATCAATCAAAATTTAGATATACTTACTTGTATCAAAGTTAGGATAAAATTTTAATATAACTTTTTATACATTGGACATTTATACTTCGGACTTATTGCCACATTTTGCTTTCATTTTAAATATATATAATTTTAGAATAGTTCTATAAGTTTTCTCCAAAGATTTAATTTTATATTGTTTTTAATTATTATTTTGAAAATGATGTTCTCAAATTTAGGAAAACTATGGTCAAACTGGTTTATAAAATTATAAATGCTGCACACTGCTATATAGGGTGTCTATAAAGTTCGAACTATTTTAAACTATTTAAACTATTTTAACTATTTTAAAAGTTCAAACTATTTCAAACATATTTTTATATATTTTATAACTATTAAACTATTAAAATAGTTTAGTATTTGAAATTGCACAGTATAGACCCTCAAGAACATGAGAGCTCTCATAGAGTTTGTATGTATTGTAAAGGTAAGTTGCTATGTTTTTATTTTTCTTTTTGGTTAACTCGTTTGCTCAAATAATAATGTGAACAGTCTTGAGGATTTGTATTTTTTACTGACACTGTAATGCATCTCATACTATAATTTATCTTACTGGTTAAGTAGCAGGTGGGGATTAATATAATTTCATGAGATTAAATGCTAAAAATAATGGAGATTATTTTATAATAATCATTACAGAGAACCATAAGTCTACAGTATAACATTTTATCTATCAACATTACTTTAATTCTTACAATATAATATTTAAGAATGATTGAACAGAAAAAATAAAGCTTCTGATCATGGATTTGAAATTGAATTTATAGACACTCAAAAGAAGTACATTAACCATTTTTCGTAGTTATTTAAAATGTACTGTTTCTCCAGTGTCCTAAAAGCAATTTATTGCATTGTAACTGTTTTTACATCATTATCTCACCATTTGTAATGAAGTACAGACAATTATAATACTTGTATGAAATATGTCATCAACTAGAAGTGACATATATACTATATACTTAGAAATAAAAAGAGGAATATGACCAAAGTGAATTGCATGGTTCCAATAAGTGTGGTGAGTCAGTGTCTTAATGAAAATGAATTGAATTGAGAAAAGCTCCGTTTCCTGAAATAAATGAATGTTCTAAATTCTGTAGAAAGTGACTGGAGTGTGTCACACAAGCATCCAAAGAAAACGGGTGGTGATTTCAGATTTCCCAGGAGAGGATTACAATCAAGTCGCAATTGTGGATCTCTCCTGTGTAAGAGCAAATACGGATTGTTCGTTAAAGTCACACTCTGCTGGTGTTCTGTTTGCTACAGACACTGTCTTTTCAAGCAGTGTCTCCTTTACAGGCAGATAAATTCATCCTTTTGCCAAGGACATTTGTAATTGTCAGAGCCTTTGCTGTTTTCTTTGACCGGAGCGAATCAACTGTTTAACTAAACAGTGAGAAAATGCTCATACATTTCTTCTTTCTTCCACTAACTGCAGCTTTCGTTCATGCTTTAGGAAATGCTCCTCTGCTAATCAAAGCCAAACAGCGCATAATGGACTTTCGTGAAAGCTGTAATGCATTTATTCCAAGCACAAAGAATTTGGGCAGCCTGTGATTTAATCTTTGCCATTTGTTTTTCCTTATCAAGTGATTGGCAGGAGGAGGCAGGCACAATCCATTTTTCTGATTAATACATTGCCATGCACTTTGATTTCCTCCGCATGTAGGTTATAAAGACTAGATGGTGCCATCAAGAAAAAGACATGTTCTCACAAGGGAAAATGCCAAATGCATTCTGCTTTGTGACGATAGTGAAGGCTATAAGTTTGATGGAAAAATAGGAGGCTTTTGAGTCAGAGAGGTCCAGGATAAGTTCAACTTTCCAACTTACTTGCCTTAAACAGGTGCTTTCTTTCCTACCTGGTATCAGGCACTTTATCCATCCTGCTAGGACAACAATTTTGAACAAGTACCAGTCTACAGACAAATCTTACAATTATATTTGGCAGCATTTCCTGTTTCTCATGGTGGTAAGATTTCATGTATCTTGCAAAGAATCGGATTGTTTATAAATTCAATGAGATATGATATCTTTATGAATTTTCATTTTATCACAGGAAAACAAATTTAGCAGTACTTATTTCAAGAAGTTATGTTAAGCATCGATGTTGATGGGATAGATAATGGACCTGACATGAAAGAGAGGTTAATTTAACATTAATCATGACCTTTCATTCTTTCTCAAGTATAATCACTGCAAAGATTGTGAATAACAAATCATTATAAGAGATAATTTTTCTGAATTTCCACAAATGAAAACAAATTATTTTATGAAATTAATCTGAGCTAATATTCAAAAATTTCCTTTGTACTTTTAAATTACCCTTTGAAAGCAGAAAAGGAAGTACTTTTTATTTTTTAATATGCTAGTTTACTTTCACTATGTAAGTAATGTTATTGATTCTTAATTTCAGGAGCTCATAAGACAATCAACTATCATTTAATATATCATTGATAAGTTATCCTAAAATGATAATAAGCCCTTGCTACATTTCCTAAATGCACTTCACTACTAGTTATACATGTTAAGCCATAGATAAAATACAGATCATTGAATTCCATTCATTATTCTTCTGCTGAATTGATATTGACTCTCCTTGTAAAACAATTTAACATTGCATAGTCATTGTGACATGCTTAAAATGAGGGAGATGGTTTATGTAATATGATTTGATATTAATGACTAAAAGGTATTATTCTGAATTTGCAATTACTTCATTTCCAGTGGATTCACACTAATAAGGTCCATGGGTTGATTAAGAGTGGTGTGGTGTTGATATTCCTTTGAAGCTGAGGTAGGGCAGTTTGGAATTCACAGTTATTAGAGAACTTGCAATATGAACTTCCAAAGCTAATTTCATCTGTTGCTCATTTGTGTTTTATGGTGATAGATCCAAAACAATTAACCCCTTGAATGATGTGTGTATATCAGGGTGATTTTTGGTTATGTATGGATAAAATAAGTACCTCTGTGATAAATGTTGGTCTACTTTACTAATTTTAAATGAAAACCATGTCTATGTTTTACTAAATATATTTTCAACTTGAAAAATATTTATTTTTAATATGCCAAGATTATGTTTTGCTAATAATTTTAATATTAATGATCATATTTTTCCTAATAAGTATGCCTGCTAAAGATTTTTTGAGGTGTCTGGAATGTCAAATACAAATATGAATTTATTTTGATGTTTATACAAAGCCATTTTTTTTGATAGAACTGGAAAACAACAAGAGGAGAAAGTATACACTTGATAATAGCAGTGATCTTTAGACTAGCTCTTTTAGAATGGGTAAATCAATGTTTAAAGAATATGTAATTAACAGGCCCAACTGATAATAACGTGAATTTTAGACACATTTAAAGAAACTAGATCTAAAATAGTGAAAATATTGCTTAAAGTTTATTAAGGAGTTACCATTTACTTGTCAGAAGAAAGTTTGAAAATGCACATAGACTATGATTTTCTGATTTTATTCCGTAGAAAAATTCTTGCCCAATATATAATGTTTTTCTAATTACAGCAGTAGATAACAGAGTCAACTGTATGGATGTTCAGAGGATCTTAATTATAAGGATGCTTTACTCGCTTGTACAGAACTTTATAATAGCAAAAATCATAGCTGAAGCAAATGTTTGACAACTAGACAATGATGATATTATGCAAATGATGCTATGTCCATACATTAAATTATTACATCATGATAATCATAAATAAACAAAATGATGCTATTTGTCAATATTGTGATACTCAACATCTGTGCTCTCTCCAAATGTCTTACAGCATGCTTAGCCAACAAAGATGTTCCCTTTAAATTATTAGTATTTCATTCTCTCCCTTGGGGATTTACAAAATTCTTTTTCACTTCCATTTTTTGGCAAGTTAATTTTAAATTTTATTTTATTTTTACTTTTAGACAAAATATCATATATGTTTATTACATATAACTAGTTTTCAAATACATCATGGAATGGCTAAATTGAGCGAATTAATATATTCTCTCCTCATATATTTATTTTTTGTGTTGAGAACATTTAACATCTGCTCTCTTAGCAATTTTAAAGATAATACATTGTTATTAACTATGGTCACTTTGTTATAAGTCTATTAAACCTATTCCTTCTAGCTAAATAAAAATTTGTATCTCTGACTAACATCTCCCCAACCCCAACCTTCCATGAAATGTACAAGCATTTCTTATTCATATTTAAATACTTATACACTTATTATATACTGAGGTATACATAATGTTTATCATATGTCTTCTTTTTTTGTTTCAATTTAATGCTTGTATATGCATTTAATACTCCTATTTAAAACACAGTTCTTACTCATTTTTATTACATACAGTAGAAATTTAAAATAGTGTATCTTAAATATTTTTAAATGTCTGAAAAGCACTGATTAACTTTGGCTTATGGACACCTAAAAAATACTGATTTCTTTACATACTTTAATAGGTAAACCTGAGAAAACTGGGTAATGATAAGAGTTGGTGGTATAAGAGACATGACCACACTTCCATAGTTCTGGGGGGAAGGTAGACCCAGGTAGTCAATCTGGAGATCAATCTGGCAAAATCTAGTCAAATAAATACATGATCCAAACGCTTGACTTCTGGAAATATTAACAAGCACAGCTGAAGAAGGGCGAGTGCAGAAGATTTTGTTTTACATAGTTTTAGAGACCTGAAATTGACCCATGGTTATGTCTGGGGAAGGCATAGAAAATTGCAGTAAGAACACAAAATGGAGTTCTTTGTTTTAGTTAGAATCTGTGGACTAAATAGAGCCATAGATACACCTGGATCACATATACAAATGAAAAGTGGATGAAACTTAGTATTTTAGAACTGAGTAAGAAGAAGTAAAAAGCACAATAAAATGTATACCTCCACTTGCCCTCTAACTCAACATCCAGATTAAGCAGCAGTAGCAATATGACTGGAAAATATAGAACATTAGAAAAAAATAGAAATCTGTTTCTTTTTTCTCTTCTGTGGTATGTATGCCGAAGGTTACAATAGCCATTGTACTCTACATAGGTCTGTTGGTGTGCAACCATGGTGCTATCAAAGCATGGTTTTAAAATTGTAAATCATTGTTGAAAGAAGCCTGGGGAAGGGGAGGGGGAGAAAGAAGGGAATAAAAAGAGGAAAAAGAAGAAGTGGAGGGAGGGGAAGGAGACAGACGCGAACCTGAATTCTGGCTATGTGAAACTACATACAAAAATTTAGAAAGGAGACTTTATTTATTTTTTTTTAATAATTTTATTAAATCATAATTGTGTACATTGGTGCAATCATAGGGCAGAATGTGCTTCATATACAATCAGAAACATTTTGATCGTACTGTGAGAGATAGCCCTCATAGCATTTTGTTAATCACTATATAAAGACATTGATACTCTACATTTAATAAGTTTCACCAGTACCCTACTAAGATGGGGGGAGGATGGGTGGAGGGAGGGCAATTGGTAGGAGACTTTATTTTTTATGAAGGCTTACAACCTGCAGGCTGCCATACTGGTAGGCTGGGATGCTAGGTAAACAATTTGTGGAAACAAGGGTTAAGACAGGAATTTGCATCAAGTGGGCTGGTCAAGCCTGCATATTCTGCAGTGTAGAGGAAGAGCTGTCAATACCTATGAAGGAGACACATCTGTATGTGATCCAGGTTTACATGTGTGTAATAATACACCCAGTGATGCTTTTGCCACAGAGACTTAACATTCAAATGTATTATCCTTAGGTTTTGTAGGTTAAACTGTGCAATGTAAGGCCCAAGTCCGTGAACTGCACATGCTCAGAAGACCAGCCCAAACCTGTCTGCAGATGGTAGTTGTTTATTACCAAGAAATTCTTCATGATCTGAAATAGCTGTTAAACTGTAAAAAGGCTGCCTGGGGTCAGATGAAATACTCGAATAACAGCCATTTGTTCTTCTCAAGTCTGCCTTTGATCCAGTCTAGTAACGATTAGTAAAGGGACCAAGGGACCAAATGTATAAGCACAGGGGACATTGCCACCCTCCATGGGGTCATGACCTGGAACTTAAAACTCTTAGCAAAAGGAAGACCCATTAGTCTGTTGAAACAGAGTAGGACTATTATTTTACTTCTCACTATCTTATTATAGCATCATAATTCTCAAACTGCAGCATACATCATAACTATCTTTAAGGTTTCTTAAAACATATTGCCGCCCTACCTCACAGTTGCTGACTCGGCATGTTTAGAACTGGGCATTTGCAATACTCAGAGTTACTGACAATTTCTAAGGTGAAGGTGACTCTGTGTTTCTGGGGGGAACACTTTGACAAGCAATGCCTTGGAGCACTGTTGTTTCTTACTTGGTTGAAACCGCATTACTCTCATATTTGGGCAGCAGAGAGTAGGGAGTAAGAGAAGAAACACACTTGGAAATGTTTCACATAACTTTTGTGTGTTTTACACATGGCAACAACAAATTTCAGATGATCTTCAAAATGTGGTTTATAATTCTATTACTGCTGAATGAAGGAATAATGAATTTGGTAGAAAATTAGCAATCTCTACCACTGGACTATTTATATAAATTAAAAGTGCATGAACATGACATAAAAATATTCATCATACAAAACCATATGGAAAAAAATATGAATATTAAATAATTAAGTTGGTTGTCTCTAGGGGAAGGGAAATATGTGTGTGTGCATGTGCGTGTATGGGCAATCTTTTGCAAATTAATAATGTGCATTGAGTAACTAATTCAATTCTCTTCACCTGAGTTTAAAAAATAAAATTGCCATATATTGGAATAGAAATAGCTGATGAGAGACTTAGTGAATCAGAAGGCAGATCTGAGAGTATCACCCAAAACAGGATGCAAAGAGGTAGAACACATCAAAGAGAAGATAATTTATATTCTTAAGAGACATGTTTTCCAAAAACCAGAAAAATTGAGCATTAATGAGCTAAAAATTCTTTTTAGAAACTAAGTAAAGAAATTCAAACTAAACATAAAGAAAATAAAAGAAAGGAAATAAAAAGCAGAAACTAATAAAGCAGAATACAAAGAAATCATGGAGATAATTAAAATAAGGAATTGCTAGTTTGGGGTAAAAACTCCAATAAAGTAGTTCTTAGATTGTAGAGAATTCATTTCCTATTTACAGGGCATTACAAACAGATACTATAACTCTCAAGTAGACTTCACCTTTGTGAACCATCAACTGGAAGGCTCTGAAAATCTTAGATCCAAGTAACCAATCCACTAATGAAAAGGAGCCAGAATTTACCACTGTTGTCAACAAGTCACATTTTATTTTCTTAAACATAAAACACTTGTGTGTATGAATTGTAAGGGTGACATCATTCTTTACCCTTCCCTGTTCCATGCCCTTTGCAATAGGTCTTTGTATCAACTTCCATCAAAAGGTGCAGTCTATTTCTCTACCCTTGAATCTGAACTTGTGATTTGCTATAGCCAATGGGATATGTCAGAAATGACACTGTATTGTCCAAACTTGCACACTTCCACTACCCCTTGGATCTCTGCTTCCAAATGAGATTAAACCAAGATTAAACTGCTGGAGAATGAGAGACCACGTGGAACAGAATCAGGCTGCCAGTTGATTTCAGATACCTGGGCAAACCCAGACAATTATCACCCAAGCCAATCACCCAGCTATCCTATAGATGCAAGACGAAAATTAGTGTTTATTACTGTTTAGCCTTGTATTTTCTATGGATTTTTTGGTAATTGTTTTGCAGTATTATAGTGGCAATAAAAAACTGGAAACATTCCTGAAATATTTATTGCACTGGGTGTAAATTCACTTTCTTGGAATTCATTTATATATTTATTTGTTTTGGACATCTGTTTTTGTTTCTATTTTATTGAATAAGACCTTTGAGCTAAAACAAGAAAAAATCAAAATAGTCAGCCATCCCACAAATAAACTTAGATTTACTTCAGAAAATATATAAAAATTTGCCTTGAAAAATTATTTTTCTACATTAAATATAAAGCTTAATTACTTAATTTTTAATTAATTATAACACTTAATTACTTATAAATATTGGATGTTTCTGTCATAAGCAAAATGAAGAAATGAAGATTAAATCTCTACTTAGATTAATTTAACTTAAAATAAAAAATAGAATGTTTTGATACTAAGTTTTTTGTAGAAGAAAAACAAACCTATCATATAAGATTTGGTGCAAAGCCTATGACACTTAATTGCCTCAGAAGATTTGACAATTTCATATCAATAAAAATATAATAGTCATATTAATATAAAATGACATGTATTGAAAGCTTATAATATACCAAGCTTGCTGTACTAAGAGTTTTACATGCATTTTCTCATTTCATCTCTGAATTATCTCTATGTGACAGGAATTACCACAATCATCATTTTATATTCCAGGACACTGAGGTGTACATAATAAAATAGATTAAGCGAGCTCACTAGCTTGTAAGAGACAGGTTTGAAATTTATGTTGGCCTGCTTTCATGTTGAGCGCTTCTTGTAAATGTGGAAATCAAATGTGACTTGAGTATTCCAAATTTAATACAGTTTATTTTTTTATTTTTTTAAATGTATGTACAATTTTGTGGTACCCCTGGTATAAGAGAGACACCCAAAGAATAAGTAGTTCTTCCTGAACCTGCTTTTTCGTAATCATCTTCAGCTGAGCAATCTTTCATATTTGGGGATGGCATTTTCTGGTGTCCCATGGTGGCATAGCGGATGGACTTTGATGTCAGGTGTATATATCATAAGGACTACAAAGGGGAAAATTGCCTAGTTCTATTTGGTATCCTGAGTTTAATTCAGTAAGTGTTGCTTTATGTTACTCCCTGTCGATTTGATTGGGTTGAGATGCATTGAGGAATCTGTCCCAATTCAGAAATGAGGCAAAAGGAGAGAGATTTGCAAAGATTATATAAGGGAAATATCCTTTGAGCAACATACAATGGATTAAATAGTGTCACCCTGAAATTAATGCCTGCTCCAAACTCAGTATAATTTTAATTGGAAGTAGAGTGTCTGCAAATGCAATTAGTTAAGTATACTGGAAATTATATCCTACTGGATTTAGGTTGGATATTAAATCCAATGGCTTGTATCCTTATAAGAATAGGAAAAAAACAAGGAGACATACTGAGGGCAGAAGGTGCTAGAGCAATACAAAGTTAAGCAGACAAGACTTAATTCGAGTGTATTATAATGGAGCAGAGAGGCCAAAACACAGACTGAAAATTAAATCCTCTGAAACAAATTGCAAGAGAGGTTTTAAGAGCTGAGGTAAGGAAGGCAATTATCATAGGCAATCTCTGTGTGTTAATTGGCCTTAACCAAAGGAAAATAAATTTTCTCATAGCTTATTGACAAGAGGTAGTTTTATAATTTGAGACAAGGTGGTTATATTAGTTAGGGTCCTACCCGTCCAGGGAAGACTACAGGATTGGGGTGCTAATTTTTCTTGATTACATCCCAAAAAGACAGCTATCAGGTCTTTGAGAAAGACATCTTGAGCTGAGAAACTGTTAAGAGGCTTTTAAAAAGAAGATTTATATCTCAAAGGAGAGAGGTAATAATTTCAATTG
The DNA here is from genome assembly GCA_963574655.1 of Perodicticus potto. NCBI lineage: Eukaryota > Metazoa > Chordata > Mammalia > Primates > Lorisidae > Perodicticus > Perodicticus potto. The sequence goes on from CAUYRH010007390.1 coordinate 29,611, forward strand.
TTTTTTAAAGTAAATGCTCTAAGAAAAGGGAGGTAGAGAAACTTCTGCAGGTCAAGTGAATTCTGTAGGTGCTAGGATAGGAGGTGAGGGCTTAGAAGCAGGAAGAAGACTAAAGTTTCTCAACCTTGGCTTAATCAAATGCCATTAACAGATGAGGACATAGGTGTTATGCTACCAGAAGTTATGGAGCCAAGAGAAACTGGGAGACAGAGGAAGAAAACACCCTTAGAGCCTTCAGGGGTGGGACGACTCTGCTTCCATCTCGATTTGGATTTCTGGGTGCCTGATCTGTGGGAGCATGCATGCCTATGATTTTTTTTTTTTTTTTCAAAATAAATGCTTTCAGTATATTTAGGTCATTAAATATGAAATGTCCAACTGCAAACCAAAAGTTCATTACATGCCTATGATTTTAAGCCAAATGACTTGTGATGATTTGATGCCTATCATGAAAAATCAATACACTGCAGGCTACCAGCCTATTTTCTCCCTGTGTTTTCATGCAACTCTAGAAGTTATTGGTAACAATCTTACTTTGAGAGTAATTTGACCCCTTGTGTAATTCTGACAATAGAGAGAAAGGATCTTAGTAATATCCATGAAATGCTAAATCAAGTAAATATACTTAATTGTTATCTCTACTTATCCATCCTTTGAAGCAATAAATCCCATTTATGAGTTTTGAGAAGAGAACCCTGCTACTTGCGAACAAACTCTATTAATCTATACTATGCATTACACAGTTCAAGAGGGCAGCCCCAGGTAGATTACAGTGTGAATGGCACTTTGTGGAGCTGTTCCCAGCCGCAGGTCTGCCTGCTTCCTTATGGTCACTTTGTGTGTGCCAACATTATACCAAGCAAAGCAGTATGAAAGCTCTGTGGGTCTCAGGGTCAGCATTAATACCTCCTTGAGAGATTTACTGTGAGAAGTAAATGGCAACATGTGGATAATTTTGAAAATTACATAATCTTTCAGAAAATTTAATTTGTAAAATGCATATAATGATATGTATTCTGCATAGTTAGGAGGATTAAATGTGAAAGGAAAAAAATAAAATAACACATTATTTTATACATTAAAAAGTAATAGATTGTATAAGAATCTAAAATTTACTGGTGCTGTTACTATGGCGATGACTACAGTGGTTTCTCCTCCTACTCGTACTGAAATTATAAAATCATTGCAGGCTATACAAACAAAAGGGGCTATAGTTGTATGAAAGGACAGCACTATAATCCATCATTTTAGTCACATCAATATTATAATCATCAAATATGAGTACAAAAATCAGTGGGAAATTTCAATTTTGGATGGAAAATATACTGAATGGGAAATAAAGCTATACCCTGCTCTGTAATAAGGGAAAAGTGACCTTGAAAAGGTAAATAAGAACTAGTACCTGTGATTTAAGAAACCAAAATCCAATCTCTTTATAAACTAAGAGCTAAAATGGACCATGATGTTAAGGAAACAAAGGTCACCTACAGTCTGGGACTTGGAGCTCCTCTGGCATGGCCACCCACCAAATTCATATGGTAGATTACAAGCAAAAAAAAATCCCACACGTTTGCTAAACCTCCTAACAATAGGAGCCAGCAGGCGAAATAAGGGACTCTCACTCTGATTTGTAATCCAGGCCACTAGGACTCTGATTGGACAAAGGACCAACCATGTAGGGATTCTTTCTTGATAAACAACCTCAGATCTCAAGCTAATTTCAGTCAGTTAACTGAGACATGACATAAACTGTCTCTGTGCCCCCTAGTTCATGTTTGGATTGGAATAGCCAATTCCACCTAATTTCAAGGCTAAAATACCACTACATATTGAACATGCCATGTATGTTACATATATTTTTTATCCACCCCTACTGAAAATGTATGACTCTATTGTGTAATACAGATCCTGTGAGACAAAAACAAAGAAAACAAAAAACAAACAACTTACCTCTTTGAAAAGAGAGCACCCTCTGTTCATGCCAGAGACTGTCTCTCCTTTGTTAGTAAACTGATATTACTAGATAGGTAGTTGGAACGGCTCTCCTGGGAGGGAGGACAAGGGTGGAGCCCCCAGACCTCCATCTTGGGGCCTCCCACCTTAATTTTGTCCCAAGTGATTGCTCACACCTAAGGAGGAGGGAACACCCTCCCAATCTATCAGTCAGAACTTAACATGCCAACTATCAAATAAGACTCTCTAGTCTAATGACAGGTACAATAGAATCTTAAAGTGAATAGAATAGCTATAAGACTAATTATCATGTCATTAGCTTAAATCTGCACTGTGGTCCGCATCCTCAATGGGCTCTCAGAGAGGCTCACAGGAGGTAGGCATGTGCAGTAAGACTCTGGTTCCAAGGTGACCTCTGAACCAGGAAGTAGGCCTGCCTGAAGCAGCGTAAGAGAGAACCATGTGCCGGAACCTTTGCTTCTGACATTTCTTTGTTGTGACTGTGGGTCTGTTCCCTGTCAATGGAGAATATCCCTCTCTCTCTCTCTCTCTCTCTCTCTCTGTAAGCCTATCTCATGCTCTTACTCTGTAAAACTCTTTCTCTTTCTCAATAAACTTTGTTTCATGCTTTCCTTACTTTAGGGTGTCTGGTTACTTTTTAACCAAGAACACTCCAAGAACAAGGACCCAGGAAGCTGCCAGAAATTGTGACATTTTAGGAGACAAAAAGCTGTCTTGAAATTCAGCAGTTTTTGTTTTGGAAACAAAGTTGACTCAGACCATGAGAGATCTCCAGGAAGTATCTGGTATCCCTCAAAGTTGTGTATAAAATCCAAAACTGCTTTCCACGGGTCCTGCAGTCACTCAGACAGGTCTGACCTGTAGCACCCTAGGATAAAGCATAAGGTTAAAAGTGCCAGGCACTAGAGACACAGTGATCTAGGAAAAAGCCAAGAATCACTGCTGGCCCTGAGTACTAAAAACAATACTCCATAGACACAACATGCCATCCGGGCCCTAAGTCATATATTAGAATGATAAGTCTAAGGCAAGGCAGAATTGCAACTTAACGGGCACAATATTAGGGTGTATGGCACACATCTTGGGGGTGGGATGCAATCATAAGAGGGACTTTACTTAACAAATGGAAACAATGTAACCTAATTTGTCGTACCCTCAATTAACTTGAGACAATAAAACATAAGTAAATAAATAAGAAATATCAAGAGAGAACAAAGGACAGAAGTATAGTAACCAGTATGTATTAGGAGCTCAATCATGCAGCTAAAGATAAACTACTTGGTTTTTAACCTTTGCTCTCTCTTTGAAACTTTCTGCTGCAGTGTATTTTCTCATCCCTGAGATTTCAATAAAAGCCAGTGGAAATGTTGGAAGTCCCCACACACTTGTTTCTCCTTGTGGATTGCTGGCAGGTGTTGATCTCCCCAAGTCCCTCAGTTCAACTTAACTAAAGTATTGTAGGTGTTATTCATTTTGTGTCAAGTCACACCAATACAGTACTTGCCATTAATAGTTAATAAACCTCTCTTTTCTTGCTAAATCTTCATTCTCTCTTTTCAATTATTCCAGTGACTACCTCAAGCCATCACTGCCCCACTCTAATTAAAGCATCAATAAAACATTCTTTTCTACCTTTAGTCATCCTGTTGATCATTTTGGATGACATAACAATCTTATCATACTTAAGAGGAGAAAATGGAGAAAGTTACTGTTTTAAAGTGATGCTCAATTTTAGAGGAATTGTATTAGTTGATTTTTAAATCTACATGAAGCCAAAAAAATAAGAAAGCAAAAATGGACAAGCATAAAAATTGATAATACATTAAACAAAGTAAAAACAGAACTCATAAAATGATCCATAAGTATATAAACATATGATGTTTAACAAACAAGTGAAAGTGATCCAATCGGGAAAAGAAGCTATATTGACCAATGGGGCTGTATCAAATAAATACTCCATCTCACATTATAAATCAGATTTATTTCAAGATGAGCCTTATACCCAAATGCAAAAGCTAAAATCATAAAATTTCAAAGGAAAACACAAAATGTCTTGTTCTCCTGCCAATATGAGAATGTTTCTTTGGTCATAGAAAACAACAATAAAAGAAATAGAATATGACACATTATTAAAATTAAAGAATATGCTTATTGAAAGGAAAAGATTGAGCAAAATACAGACTTAAGTTTATAAAAATTATATTTAACAAAGAACCAATAGCCATCCTATATAAAAAGACTCTTCCACCTAATCATAAAATGATACCCATTTAAAAAGAAAAAGAATTAAACAGAAACTTCACAAAAAAAGAGATATGCAAAGCCAAGAAACACATGAAAACATTCTGAATATCTTTAGGCAACAGGGAAATAAATTAAAGCTCTAATAGAATTGTAGTGTGCACCCACCAAAATAAAAACCAAAAAGACTGACAACATGTTAGTGAGGTTATGGATGCTTGTTGTTGCCAGAATAATGCAAAGAATTTAGTAGAAATGTAAAATTTATAGCCTGCATGGATATTTGCTTTTCACATTGGTGTGTTAGTTATTTGTGTCTTTTAGAAGTTTAGAGAGGCCTTTCATACTCAACAATTAATATTTATTAGGAAGATTATCTTCCTTTCCCTCAAAAATCCAGGAATTCTTTCTAATTTCACTCATGTAGGTAAAAATAGTCAAAATCCTCAAAAGATCGTATCTCCTGCAATATCTCTCTCATCTCATTTCCTACTACATTTCTTCTCACTCACTACGTTGAAGAATCAGCCTCACTGGTTAGTCTCAGTGCAGGGATATTTACAACTACAATATTTGGTAGCAACCAGCTACAGATTTCTTTGTTCCTTTACCATTCCCACTGCTTCACTCGACTAGTTTTTAAAAAGTAATCAAGATAATAACCTAAAGAATTAGCTTCCCTGCTCTTCCTGAGAAAGTGCAGGTGCATGTGAGTTCTAAAGGGAAGAGTCATATCTTGATGTGCTTGCATTGCTAGAAATAATAACAACTCCAACACCTCAGGGCCTTTTTCCTTGCTATTCCCTTTGCCTGAAATGCTTTGCCCCCAGATATATATATTTCTTTAGATCATTAATCTAATGTCACCTTATAAGTCAAGCCTTCCCCAGCTAACCTACAACTTAGACTTCTATCTCACAAAAGCAAACTATGCAACATATATATATATATATATATATACCCTGTATTAATCTGAAATTTAAAAAATAATAAATAAAAACCACAGTCCTTACTCCTGTTTCTATTTCCATATTTTAACTTTATCTCTAACACCTAATGTAATCTAATATGCTATGTATTATCCTAACCTATAATCCTATTTCTTTTCCCTCCCACTAAATGTTAAGCTCAATTAAGGTATATATTTGACCCCTGTGGGTCTTCACTGGTTATCCTCAGTGCTGAGAAAAGTGTAATTACTATCACTGATGATAGATAAATAATTATTGTTTGAAATAGTGATGCATTTGTGCAACAGTTATAATTACTAATAATTTTTAGCACATGCTGTGTGCGCCATGCTGTAGTCTAAATGCATTGCTTGGTAACTTATGGAGTCCTCACCACTACTCTGTGAAGTAGATATTGTCTTCCCATCTTACAGATAAGGAAATTCAAATACTGATTATTTAAATAACTTGCTCAGTTCAAAACAGCTAGTATGTGATAGAAGTTAATTTATAATAAAATTTGGAAATGAAGAATTATTATATAATGACTTTTTAGGGATAAGAGAGAAAAAATAAGTTCTATGGGGCAATGCTGTGATTTGGAGGACTTTGAGAAACAGATTTGAAATACTGGGATATTTTAGACTTATTTTCTTTGTTATATAATATAAAAATAATTTTGTCCCCCCTTTAAATATTTGGGTAAACTTATTTGTTTTTATTGTTGGTGATTCATTGAGGGTAGAAGAAACCAGGTTACACTGATTGCACTTGTGAGGTAAATTCCCTCTTACAATTGTGTCTTGCCCCCAAAGGTGTGTCACCAATCGAGACCCCTATTTGGGTAAATTTAAATAAATTTTAAAATTATTTGACTCACATTTATAATTTTGTTGAAGACTTAAGTTTACTAATTTATTTGGGTTATATTTGAATATGTTTCTTACCAAATACATTAATGATTTTATTGAGCATGAAAGGCTTAAACTTACAAATTTATTTGGGTTATATGTAAATATAAACTCTCCAGTGATATTTGTTTTTCACTCATTTGTTAGGATTAGCCTGTGGGTTTACCAAAACTGTGACTGACACAAGTGTGCAAGGTAAGAAAGAGGCATGGTTGGAAGTGGTAGATAAAATAATGGAAAGCCACAAAAAAACTGAAATAAGCATTGAATTTTGACTTAAAGCCTGCACCAGGTGCAGATGTACAATTCAAGTAAGGGGCTTACTGGCTAATATAAAGCCTGTCAGGAAATGTAGCTTAATTGTCACTTGCTACTCGCTGATAGGTTTTTGATATGAGTCTGCAAGCAATTGACTTATTCTGGTCTCTATGCAGTCAATTGCTTGCATTTCCTGGTTTCTGTGCTGTCTGCCTCTGAATATGCATTTGTAGCCTTGGTGCAGCCCTGGCATCTCCTCCTCAGACCATCAGGCATTAGATTCTCTTAAGGAACATACAACCTCAATCCCTACCATGCAGTTTACAGTAGGGGTTGTGCTCCTATGAGATTCTGATGCCGCCACAGACCTGACAGGAGGTGGTGTTCAGGTTGTTCTAGTGAGCATTAGGGAGCAGCTGTAAGTTTGGACAAATCTTTGCTTTCTTGTTCACAGCTTATCTCCCTCATCTCCTGCTGTGTGGCCTCGTTCCTAACAGGCCATGGATAGGTTCTGGTCCATGGCCTGGGAGTTGGGACACACAGACTAATAGTGTCACTAATTAATTTAAAGTTTTTAATCTGCAAAATTAAATCTATAGTTAAGCGTTCATAATTATATGAAAAAGTATAAATATATATATGTACATATCGGAGTATGATAACATAATTACCCAACCAATAATACGAAGAGATAAAATCCCATTAAATCTTATGTTATTTGCATACTTTATATTTTATACTAAGTGCAAGTATGAATTTATGTTAAATAATAGCATTGTTGTAAAGTTAAAATCTTATAATTGGCTTTTTAGATTATTTTTTTCCATGAAGATAGAGAACGGCCTAGTGATTGTACGTCCATGGTAGCTTATTACAAAAGATTTGAGGTTAAACATGAAAAACTTAAAATCAGTTGAGATTTCTAGTTAATTTTACCTTGAAAAGTTCATAAACTAAACTTAAAAGAGTCATATCATAGACAAGTGGAATTATAACCATTTAGGAATATTTCTGTTTATACTATTAGAATCAAAATATTAAAGATGAATTTTCCTAGAGTGAGGGGCAAGATGGCTGACTGGAGCCAGATTTTTACAGAAGTTCCCATCCGGAGGGAAGGATTAAGATCAGAAAGTACCCAACAATGCTAAAGACTGGGAGCTGAGTGGAGAGACAATAGTGATAACTGCCCATCACCACTGCTAAGGCAAGCTGCAACTCCAAGAAAGCAAATTTCAGCTGAAACATCAACCCAGAGTTACTTATCTACTAGGATCAGAAAAAGACCAGCTGAAAACAAGACAGAGCCACCTAACCCCAAGTAGGCCCCCAGAGCACCTTAAGCATACCAAGTAGGCCCCCAGAGCCTCAGACTGTAATATTGTACAGGTTCTTTGCAAAGCCATAGGGGAAAACACTACAGTCACCAGCACAGATCTTTGGCACAAGGCTGGTTAACCACAACTACAGGAGCCCCCAATCCAATTTCACCATGTCTGCCTATCTAGCCAACCAGTGAAAAATAATCATGGGGCAGAATCATTAGAAAAACTCCAGCAGCATGAATAATCAGAATGGATATAAATTCCCCAAGAAATGACAAAACAGACACACCAGAAGATCTCATTCATAAATAAATGGCTGAGATAAGAGAAATTAAGTTCAAAATTTGGATGGTAAATAAGATCAATAGAATTGAGATGAAGGACCATTTCAAGGACCATTTCAAAAGTTGTCTCAAGAATTCAAGGAATTCAAAGACAAAATCACCAAAGATTTTGACATATTGAGGCAAGAGCTTGCAGCCCTCAAAGATCTGAAAAATACAGTAGAATCCCTCAGTAACAGAACGGAGAAAGCAGAAGAAAGGATTTCTGACATTGAAGACAAAGCTTTCAAATGCTCCCAAACTCTCAAAGAGGAAGAGAAATGGAGAGCAAAAATGGATCATTCTCTCAAGAGAACTCTGGGATAATTAGACAAAAACTAATAACTTGCCTTCTAGGAATTCTGGAAGACGAGGAGGCACCTGTGGCTCAAAGGAGTAGGGCGCTGGCCCCATGTGCTGAAGGTGGTGGGTTCAAACCCAGCCCTGGCCAAAAACCACAAAAACAAAAAAAGAAACAAAAAAACAAACAAACAAGGAATTCCAGAGAACAACAGGTTGCTTCAAAAGGCGCAGAAGCTCTACTGCAAGAGATAATCGAGAACAAGTTCCCAAACATGGCAAGAGATTCTGAAATTCAGATAGCAGACAGCTTCACAACCCCAGCACTACTCAACCCAAATAAACCATCACCCAGACACATTATAATTAACTTCACCAAAGTTAATATGAAGGAGACGATTCTGTAAGCAGCCAGACGTAGGAAAACCATAACCTACAAGGGGAAGAATATTAGGATGACTGCACATCTCTCTGCTGAAACCTCTCAAGCTAGAAGAGGGTGGTCATTAACATTTAATCTTCTAAAAAATAAATAAATAAATAACTTGCAACCCAGGATCCTGTATCCAACTAAACTGTGTTTCATTTATGATGGAGAAATTAAATACTTTAATGACATTCACATGTTGAAGAAATTTGCCATAACTAAACTAGCTCTCTAGGATATTCTCAGACCTATACTCCATAATGATCAGCACAAACCTCTACCATCAAAGTGAACCCACTCAGAAAATTTTGATCAAACTCCAACTTCCACAGTAGAAAAAGTATTAAAAATATCCACTGGACTTTTGAAAAACATGATACCCAAAATACTACCATGCTTACCAATACTTTCAATGAATGTGAATGGCTTAAATTGTCCTCTAAAGAGGCACAGGTTGGCTTACTGGATACAAAAACTCGGGCCAGATATCTGCTGCATACAAGAATCTCATCTTACCTTAAAAGATAAATGTAGATGCAGGGAGAAGGTGGTCATCTGTAATTCAGACAAATGGAAATCAAAAAAAAAATCAGGTGTTGCAATTTTATTCACAGATACAATAGGTTTTAAGACAAGAAAAGTAAGGAAGGATAATGATGGTCACTTCTTATTTGTTAAGGGCAACACTCAACATGATGAGATTTCAATTATTAACATTTATGCACCCAACCAGAATGTGCCTCAATTTATAAGAGAGACTAAAAGACATGAGCAACTTGATTTCCTTCAGCACCATAATAGTCAGAGTTTTTAACACCCCTTTGGCAGTGTTGGATATCCAGCAATAAGACACTATGCAATGAAATTATAGAATTAAACTTAACCATTCGACAATTGGATTTAACAGACATCTACAGAACATTTCTTCCTAACATAACTGAATACACACTCTTCTCATCAGCCTATGGAACATACTCCAGAATTGATCATATCTTGGGTCACAAATCTAACCTCAGCAAATTTAAAGAATAAAAATATTTCCTTGTATTTTTTTGGACCATCATAGAATAAAAGTTGAACTCAGTAACAGCAGGAATCTGCATACTCATACTCATACAAAATCATGGAAACTAAATAACCTAATACTGAATGATAGCTGGGTCATAGATGAGATTAAGAAGGAAATTATCAAATTTTTGGAACAAAATGATAATAAAGACACAAACTAACAGAACTTTTGGGATACCAGAACGGCAGTCCTAAGAGGGAAATTTATAGCATTGCAAGCCTTCCTCAAAAGAATGGAAAGAGAGGAAGTCCACAACTTAATGGGACATCTCAAGTAACTGGAAAAGGAAGAACATCCCAACCCCAAAGCTAGCAGAAGAAAAGAAATAACTAAAATTAGAGCAGAATTAAATGAAATTGAAAACAAAGGGATTATATAACAGATTAATAAATCAAAAAGTTGGTTTTGTGAAAAGGTCAATAAAATAGATAAACCTTTGGCCCACCTAACCAGAAGTGAAAGAATACAATCCCTAATTTAATCAATCAGAAATGATAAAGGCCCAATAACGACAGACTCCTCAGAAATTCAAATGATCCTTAATGAATATTACAAAAAACTCTATTCTCAGAAGTATGAAAATCTGAAGGAAATAGACCAATATTTGGGAACATGCCTCTTTCCTAGACTTAGCCAGAAAGAAGTGGAAATGATGTACAAGCCTATATCAAATTCTGAAATAGCATCAATGTGAGAAATCTCCCCAAAAAAGAAAAGCCCAGGACCAGATGTTTTCCCATCAGAATTCTACCAAAAATTTAAAGAGGAACTAGTACCTATATTACTTAATCTTTTCCAAAACATACAAAAGAAGGAATACTCCTCATAACATTCTATGAAGCAAATATCACCTTGATCCCCCAAACAGGAAAAGACCCAACAAGTAAAGAAAATTATAGACTAATATTTCTAATGAATATTGATGCAAAAATATTCAATAAGATACTAGTAAACAGAATCTAGCAATACATCAAACACATTATACATCAGGACCAGGTGGGTTTCATCCCAGGGTCCTAAGGAGAGTTCAATATATGTAAATCTATAAATGTAATACATCACATAAACAAATTAAAAAACAAAGACCATATGATTCTCTCAATTGATGCAGAAAAAGCTTTTGATGATATCCAGCATCCGTTCTTTATCAGAACGCTTAAGAAAAGAGGTATAGAAGTAGCATTTCTTAAACTGATAGAGGCCATGTACAGGAAACCCACAGACCATATCGTATTGAATAGAGTAAAATTGAAATCATTTCCTCTTAGATAAGGAACCAAGTAAGGTTGCCCATGGTCTCCACTGCTTTTTAACATTGTAATGGAAGTCTTAGCCATTGTAATCAGGCAAGAGAAGGCAATCAAGGGTATCCAAATAGGATCAGAGGAGATCAAACTGTCACTCTTTGCAGATGATTGTATATCTGGAAAACCCCAGGGACTCCACTACAAAATTCCTAGAAGTGATCAAGGAATACAGCAGTGTCTCCAGATACAAAATCAATTCTCACAAATCTGTAGCCTTTATATATACTAACAATACTCAAGGGGAAAAAACAATCAAGGAATCTATTCCCTTTACAATAGTGCCAAAGAAGATGAAATATCTCGGCGTGTACCTAACAAAGGACGTGAAAGATCTCTATAAGGAGAACTATAATACTCTGAAAAAATAAATAGCTGAAGATGTTAACAAATGGAGAAATATACCATGCTCATGGATGGGAAGAAACAATATTGTTAAAATGTCTATACTTCCTAAAGCAATATACATATTTAATGTAATCCCTATTAAAGTACCTCTGTCATACTTTAAAGATCTGGAAAAATTAGTACTTCTTTTTATATAGAAACAGAAAAAAACATGAATAGCCAAGGCATTACTCAGAAGTAAAAACAAATCAGGAAGTATCATACTACCAGACTTCAGATTATAGTATGAATCTATAGTGATCAAAACAGCATGGTACTGGCACAAAAATAGAGAGGAAGTTGTATGGAACAGAATTGAAAACCAAGACATGAACCCAGACACTTACTGTAATTTGATCTTTGATAAGCCTATCAAAAATACAAATTGGGGGAAAAATTCTCTATTTATACAAATGATACTGGGTGAATTGGCTGGCAACTTGTAGAAGACTTGAATTGGACCCACACTTTTCTCCTCTAATAAAAATAGACTCTCACTGGTTCAAGGACTTAAAACTAAGACAAGAAACTATAAAAATTCTTGGAGAGCATGCAGGGGAAACACTTGAAAAAATTGGCCTGGAAGAATACTTTATGAGGAGGACCCCGCGGGCAATTGAGCAACATAAAAAATACATTAGTGGGATCTGATCAAACTAAAAAGCTTCTGCACTGCCAAGAACACAGTAAGTAAAGCAAGTAGACAGCCCTCAGAATGTTGATTGAATTTATGGGTTTCATGGTGCCGCAGAGCGTAACACCTGTGATGAAATGGTGAAGAACAAGGAGAACTCACTCTCTTTGGCAAGCAGCAAAATTTCTTTATTTTACCACAACTTATATAGTCAATTCTGCACATACACACTATTAATCAATAATCTTGTGACTCAAATCCCATGACCCAGTCTTCATGCTGCCTGGCACCACTGAGTCTACTAATTAATCGATAACCATTCCACTAACCTTATCTAAAGTTATTCTTGTACCATATAATTAAAACAAAACCACAAACAAGTTTCTGGAGGAATGAACTAATTGAATGCTTGACCTTTCAACAGACCATCTGGAGGCAGTTATTCATCTTAGGGAGTAGTCAGGAAATTCCTGAGATATACAGGTATTCTGCTTGCAGGCCTGCCCCCACGAAGTTAGGCTTTCATCAGATCTATGTGATTAAGCCATTCAGCCACATATGGAGTTCTATTGAGGTTTTTTCCTGCCTTACTCACAAAAGACTTATATAATTGCCAAGTCTTGGAAGAAACCCAAGTGACCATTGACCCATGAATGAATTAATAAATTATGGTATATGTATACCATGGAATACTATTCAGCATTAAAAGAAGATGGAGACTTTACCTCTTTTATGTTTCCATGGATGGAGCTGGAAAGTATTCTTCTTAGTACAGTATCTCAGGAATGGAAAAAAAAATATCCAATGTACTCAGTACCACTATGAAACCAATTTATAATCACTCACACTTTCATATGAGAGATGAATCACAACTATAGCCCAGGATGAAGGAGGGAAAGGGTTGAGGATGGGAAGGGGGGTGGTTCAATAAAATCTCTTAACACTGTGATTCAGTAAATGAGGTGAAAGCTATGTTAATTAGTAGGATGTAATCACTTCAATTTGTGCAAAGAATCAACACATTGAATCCCACAAAGGCATAAGTGTATTCATGATCTATGTATATATGTCTTAATAAAATAGTTTTTTCAATTGATTTTTAAAAATATTTGTTAAAAATTTCTCTTCCCCTGGACACAACCATATTATTTTAGAGCAAAAAAGTCTAAATCTTTAAAACTTTTATTTTACTTTGATTTCTAAGATTCAAATTTCATTTCCACAGAGGAGTAATTGAAGATTTGGCTGGTAGATAGCAACCAGGTGTTAGCTATTCACTTTTTGTTTCTGCCAAAAAGCTAGAAGCAATGAAATAAAATGTCCAATTTAGGGAGAGAATTTACTAATTTCATCAGAGAGTTAAGCTATTAAATTAAAACACATTCTTAAAAGCTCAAATAACTTTGGGAATATTTTGATAATGTAACTTTTGTTGTACAGAGACCAGGTATTTTCATCCTTGCCATTGTGTGTTTAAAATAAAAGATAGACATGGCTCAAATAATGACACAGTGAAAATTAAAGAGTCAATTTAAAAAATGGTGTATTTGGAAGAAATTTTGTGCAGTGTATGAAAAAGTAATGCTTTCTCACACTTCCAAATATTTTGTGGTTTAATATTTCAACTAGCTTTGTTATGTAATTCTCAACTATCACTTACCCTGGGGTATCTCTATTGGAAATCCCACAACGTTTCTGTAGACACAGTGGTATGCCTTGTAAAAAAACAATTATTAGAAGCAGATAATTTAAATCACAGCATGTTGAATTCTGATCTTTGCCTCTATATAAGTTTCAAATTTTATAATAAGTACTACCAAAAATTGGTGTCACATAATAATTCTTTGTACTATGATGTCCTATTTTATTTAGTTGTACCTATGTGAAGATGAGTAACAGAATGCGTTATAGACTATATTGTATATTTGATTTTGGGGAGCTAATTTTTGGCTAATCGTCCATTGGATACATATGTGATCTAATTTATGATTAGCAATAATTATTTATCATCATTACATTAATTGTTAAAGAAAAGTTAGGGTATCCCAATTTGTGAGACTCACTGTTTGGATACTAACCTTAAGTCATCATCAACAGCAAACTGTATATTGTAAGTGCAATATAATTGCCTTCCTTCCTATCAAGCTGATCTCATAAAAGCTACATCTGACTATTGTAAAATGCATTTACTTCATGAATAAATAAAGCTTGATCAGAATGATAGCCTGTTCCCTTGACTATCTATTTTGGGTAATTGTACATCACTACCAGTGACATCTGCTAAGGAGCAGTAACCAAAGCATGAATATGCCTGCTAAACATCTAAAAACAAAGAATGCCTTACATAGACTTCATTACAGTTGAAGATAATGACAGGAACTAGGAAACTGTGTGTCTTTCCAGAACAAAATACTAGACTAAAGTCAAGAGCATGTGTTAGCCTAGATACATTACTAAAATATCTGTTGAAGGGCTGCATCTGGTATTTCACCTATATCCTTTCTCCAGCGAATAAGAAATATAGCCTTTTTTATGTCCTCAGTGAGAGCCCCAAGGTATAACAATAGCATGCTTATACATCTAGGACTGACTATCTCCCATGTTCCAGACCTACATTTGGCATAGCCATTGGACCATTCAGTCTGGATTTCCTAATGCAATATTGGAAGAACCATATGTAAAACTTTATTAGTTATATTATCTATTCTCACACAGTTCACCTTCTGAGTCTTTTCCCCGGCCAGTACTAACATTATTATTCCTATCACATAATTTGGAAACATCTGAATAACACCTGCCTATCTGCTTCCAAGTTCCTTATTGCCACATTGTCACAAATTCTATCCATTACCTCATGCTTACATTATCATAATATGTATGGCAGCTGTACTCAGAATATATAGAATGCTGGAGAGTGTAGTGAACTGAGTCATTAATCGTCGGCTGCATCTGGACACAAAATGGTTCTGGGAAATATTAACAGAAGAAAGGTAATAGCTATTCAGACAACTTATTTATTCCCCACTTTCATTGTCACCTTCTCCTGCAGCAGAGATAACACAGATGCACACAGACATCACACACGCAAATACACACACACCCTCAGATGTGCACACAGACTCACAATTTAAAAGGTAACTAATCTAGAAATGTTTTATATTCTTATAAAACCACAAATGTGAGTATCTCTTCTGTGCCAAGCAATGTGCTGGGACTATGAATAAGAGCTTTGGATAAAACCATATTGATCCAACCATGACAGAGCTTATTTCTTTCATGAGCTACCAAACAAAGCAAAATTTGAAAGTCGAATAATGAATGCTACGATTTCAAGTTGTAAAATGTTCTTTAAATCGAGCACTCATGGGCAGAGACAGATAATGATGTAGAGGGAGGATGGTTATTTTCACTACTTAGGCTCTTTCCAGAAGTGACAATTAAGAAAAAACTTGAAAGGTTAAAAAAAATAATAATATGAGTGAAGAGTAGAGAAAAAGCATTTGTGCAAAAGGGAAATTATGCCTACAGCTTGTATCATAGATAAGAACTTGGCACTTGCAAACATATAAACAAAAAAAGCTGAAATAAAACTAGTGTTGCTGGAGGTTGGTGACTGTCCACAGGGACATAGTGTGTGTGTGTATCTGTGTGTGTGTGAGAGAGAGAGACAGTACAGAGGAGGACTGTTGTTACATGCGTATTAGTCTGCTAGGGCTACTATAACTGATGCCACAAATTAGGTGCTTTAAAAGACAGACAATTACTTCCCCACAGCTCTGGAAGCTGGAGTCCAAGGTCAGGGTGCTGGCTGGTTTATTTGCATTCTGAGGCTTCTCTCCCTATGCCTTCTTCCTATGTTTGCACCTGGTCTTCCCTCTGTAGGTGTCTCGTTCTTATCTCCTCTTCTTCTCAGGACAACAGTCCTACCAGCTCCCACCCGTGTGGCCTCATTTTACATTAATCACCTAGTTAGGGCCCTATCTTCAAATACAGTAACATTGCTAGGTACTAGAAGTGAGGAATTCAACATCGATTTGAGGGCAACTAAACTTATCTCAAACAGTATGTATGGATATGTATATATTATGTAGACAAGTACATGAACAAGTGTGTATATGTGTGCACTCTGTGTATATGTGGGAGGGTATAGCTCTATTTGTATGTAGGCACTTATGTGTTGGTATATGTAGGTGTATAACTGTACTAAGAGGTATGTGTATAGTTGAATGTGTATGTGAAAGTTTGGATGTGACGTGTACATATATGTGCTTACATCACTCTGGAAAGGCATGAGCTGAGAATAAAGGAACATACACCATCTCCATGACACAACTCAGGAGTCTATTTTATAGAACTTTCAAAGTGATTCTTATGCAATAAAGTTTGGAAGGCACTAGGATTTTTAAGTACAAGTAAGGGACTTAACCTCTGTAGGAGATGGGAGGACATTTTTCCATTATAAAGTGGTGTAGGAAAAAAATCCCTAAAAGGTTTTTGGGTTTGGTGACAAGGCGGGTGGTGCTGCTTCATTTTTGCTGTCTTTCATTTTCAAAGTGAATTATGCCATGCTGTCATGAGACACGGGTGAAGAAAGGAGGAATGTGGGCAAGTCTTCAGATGGAGGATAAAATATTTACGAGATGGTATTTGGCAAAGTAAAAATGCAAATATAACTGAAAACATGTATTCTATGATGGTTGCTCCTAAATTTATAAGTGAAACCAACAGATTCATTTGTGTCTTGCTTTCCAGCAGCTTTCTGGAAAACAGGCTGTGAGCATCAGAGTTCATCAAGCTTGGGGCTTTATAAGGAGGATAAAGATAAGGGAAAGAGAAGCAAGGTACTGAGGATGTTTACAAAAAAGTAATGAGAATAATGGGATGTGATATTTCTACCAGAAATAAGACAATGGAAGCCAAGCTGATTTGGGAATAAACTTTGCAATCTCTCAGAACACATCTGTGATACCTTGTAGCCAGGATTTTCTGAAATGGTGTCAATTGAGTAATAATTACCTGGTCATGTGCCTCTAGGTTCTTTCCAAAGCTTTATCCAAGATTTTCTTGTCTTTGTGAATTATAAACTGCCCCCAGGACTTCACAGTGTTTTATTCTGGAGTATGCACCCTACTCTACAACACTGCACCTTATTTTGCAATGTAGTGTGTGCACACACACTCGTTAGGCGTATTCATGATTGTTCATGTGTGATGCTGTCACTGAAAGAAAATATAAAGGGAAGCATAAAATAAGCTAGCAAAAGGAAAAGGAAGCCATATTTAAAGTAAGATAACAATGTGGACTTAACATCAAGTTCATTACTACCATCTTGGCGCTGTACAATGCAGCCCTACACATTTGGCAGTAATATTTTTATCTCTCTGTTTTTTTTCAGACAACAATATGAGAAATTATAGAGATGAATTAGTTTGATAAAGGTTACCTACCTAGAAAATTATAGCTGACATCTACAGTTAGTCTATCTATCTTCAAAATCTATATTTTTTGTGTCATTACATTCTACTACTTTCTGGTAACCACCCCCCCCAACACACACACACACACACACACACACACACACACACACTAAAACAACACAAACTTAACTAAATCCACCTCTATTTTTATATACTTCTAATTCACATTCTCTTATACTAAGTCTCGCACCATAAATTTAGTGTGTTTTAATTCTAGAAATAAGTCATCCCTTTAGGAAACACTTATAGGCAGTTAATAATCTGCCAGTTTGCTTCCTCTGAGTGTGAGAATCAGAAAAAGTTTTCTTCGTTCGTATATTAGTCTACAGAAACTTATTTTGGTAATCTTTGATTGAGAAATCTATTATTAAAAAAGGGATTACTTCACGATGACTAGTAATATCCTACAAAATGGTAACATATATAATTTATGATATAGTTGATCATTTTATTGCATGCAAATGATATGCTGTAGGATTGCTGAATAATGTTTTAATTCTTTATATGCAAATAAGTTTTTGAGGGTTCAAAATAGAGTTCTCCAACATTTTACTTTCTATGGGTCATATACTTAAACCATTTTATTATATATTTATCATATTTAAAATCCCTTAAATCATTTTATTATATAGTGATTTGCTATGCACTTTCAGAAATTTTCTGTTATCTTCTGCTCAGAGGAAACAAGTCAAGGACAATGTTTAAAATAAATACAAATTTAGTCTTCAATCATGATATTTGAAAGTTGCTTCTTTTTCATACAGCATTCAAAGGGCCTTTCATTAGTTAGTTTTTAGTTACAGAATTACTTGCCTTTTTTTCCCTCCTATTTTTAAAACATAAATGTGTATTTGTTATTAAAAAAAAATGAAGTCCTTACCCATCAGGCTGACTAAAAGTAACTTCTCTGGTTCACTCCACCTCCACTTTCCATCCTCTTCTTTATCCCTGCCCTCTACCTCCTTCTTTTTCATCATTTCTGATAACTTGACTTGTTAAGTAAGTATTGAGTGTAGTGGTTCAATTGGGCATCAAATTAGGAAGTAGATAGGAAGAAGAAGTAGAATTCCCATCGTTAGGAATATGCATGCTTGTGTATATACATATATTTTCCATTTATGTATTTACATTTTTAAGAATTATCTTATATAATACAATAGTAGGAGCTGACTAAGTAATTCCAAAGTCCTTAGAGTTTGCAGTCAGGAAGGGACGTTTACAAGCTGTCTGGTCCCTTACACATATGATCTGAAATTTGATGTCCAGGGGTAGCAATCAGAAAAGCATATTGATAGGAAGAAAAAGAGCAATTGCAAACCCAGGGCCCATTTAGATTCATTGTCTCAAGTAAGAACTAAACCTTTTTTTTTTTTTTTAAATTGACTTTCTGACTGGTTAAGTAAGATCTTTCCTTCTCTGCCCCAAGCGTCATCTATCCATTGAATTACTTGAAGTCACTGTGATATAGGGCGCGTGTACCTTGACTTGGTGAGCGCCAGCCACCCGGGAGGATGCCGCCCTTCTGCATCTCCCCCTGGCAGTGTTGGTGGGCGGATGAGGGAAGGCAGAGCTGAGAATCAAATGTAGAAAGGAGGCTGAGCACGCGGGAAGCCTGCGGGTCCCTAGTTAGCTGAGGGAAACCATGGCACAAGCCCGCACTGCTGCCGGTGCCAACCCCAGAATCACCCTTGAACCTAGAGATTCCTCCTCTGACTGCATGACTTCCCTGTGAGCATTTCAGGGGCCTAAGGTGAAACAGGGTTCCCCCATCCAGGGATGAACAGCAACCACTCATTTCCTAGGCCTAGGAAATTTCATGTAAGTTTCCAAGGCCTGGACAGCTTCATGAATGGAATGTATCCATTCATTAATGCGCTCACCTTGCGCCTAGGGGAAGGGACTGTAACCATTCACCATACACTCATTCATCTTACTGCAGCAGAAAAGCTGGTATCCATTCATTAATGAGTTCATTCACTTTCATTCACAGTGCCCCTAGGGGAAGGGACTGTATCCATTCATTGATGGGTTCATTCACCCTGCCCTTAGGGGAAGGGACTGTATCCATTCACCAATGAGCTCATTCATCTTACCCCAGCAGAAGAGACTGTATCCATTCATTGATGTACTTGTTCATCTTGCCACAGCAGAAGGGCCTGAGTCTATATCCATTTATTAATGGGTTCATTCATCCTGCCCCTAGGGGAAGGGACTGTATCCATTCACCAATGAGCTCATTCATCTTACCCCTGCAGAAGGGACTGTATCCATTCATTAGTGCATTCATGCCCAGTGGCCCTAGGTCAGCGTCCTCAAACTACCACTAGCAGGCCACATGTGGCCTGCGGAGGACGTTTATCTGGCCCGCTGGGTGGTTTTGCCTCAGCTGCCTGTCCTGTTTAGCAGCGGACTCATCCCGGCCTGCAAAATCTGTTAGTGGAAAAACCTTTGGTTGCATTCCCAAACAAAACATGTGTAGATTCACTGGAAAAGTTGTAAAAGGAGTTCCGATTTAGATTTAAAGAGCTTCATATCCATGAACAGGACATACAGCTTTTCCATAACCCATTTTCTATTGACATTGAAAATGTGGAGGTCAGTCCCTGAAGTTGCCGCCCTGGCCTCCAGCACTGGCCCGGGCCTGAGTCTTCTGCAGGCCGGATCCAGGCACTGCAGGGTGCGGCAGGGGCGGTGAGTGCTCCTGGGGCTCCAGCTTTCCAGCTTCTCCATGGGGCTGGTCTGCGGCACCTGGATGCTCTAAGAACGTTTCCACTGTTGTTTGGAGGACACATGCAGTGGGATTCAGAATTCCTGGAGAATTGCCTTTGTGAGAAGCTGGAAATATTTCTTTAAATTCCGTCTCTTAGTTTTTCAAAGAAACATCAAGAAACCATGAACATTAGTAATGAAGAGTTTGACTGCCACTTGCTTGATGAAGGTTTTACTGCCAAGGACATTCTGGACCAAAAAATCAGTGAAGTTTCCTCTTCTAATGATAAGGATGCCTTCTATGTAGCAGACCTCGGAGATGTTCTGAAGATGGCTAAAAGCTCTTTATCGTGTCACTCCTTTTTATGTAGTCAAATGTAATGACAGTAGACCCATTATGAAGACCCTCGCTGCCACTGGGAAAGGATTTGACTATGCTAGCAAGACTGAAATACAACTGGTGCAAAGTCTCACGGTGTCTCCAGAGAGGATTATTTATATAAATCCTTGTAAACAAGTGTCTCAAATTAAGTATGCTGCCAATAAAGGGGTCCAGATGATGACTTTTGACAGTGAAGTAGAGCTGATGAAAGTTGCCAGAGCCCATCCAAAAGCCAAGTTGGTTTGGTGGATTGCCACTGATGATTCCAAAGCAGTCTGTTGACTCAGTATTAAATTTTGTCCAGAAGACTTCTTTTGGAACGGGCAAAAGAGCTAATATTGGTGTCAGCTTCCACGTAGGAGGTGGCTGTATTGATCCTGAGACCTTCATGCAAGTAATCTCTAATGCCCACTGTGTCTTTGACACAGAAGCTGAGGTTGGTTTCAGCATGTACCTGCTTGATATTGGTGGTGGCTTTCCTGAATCTGAGGATGTGAAGCTTAGATTTGAAGAGGTCACTGTT
Source organism: Perodicticus potto (assembly GCA_963574655.1). NCBI lineage: Eukaryota > Metazoa > Chordata > Mammalia > Primates > Lorisidae > Perodicticus > Perodicticus potto. The sequence goes on from CAUYRH010007390.1 coordinate 50,805, forward strand.
GTAATCAACCCAGCATTGGACAAGTACTTTCCATCAGACTCTGGAGTGAGAATCATAGCTGAGCCAGGCAGATATTATGTTGCATCAGCCTTCACACTTGCAGTTAATATCATTGCCAAAAAAAATTGTAATAGAGGAACAGAAAGGCTCTGATGATGAAGATGAGTCCAGTGAACAAACCTTTATGTATTATATCAATGATGGAGTATATGAATTGTTTAATTGCATCCTTTATGATCAAGCTCATGTAAAGCCTCTTCTGCAAAAGAGACCTAAACCAGATGAGAAGTATTATTCATCCAGCATATAAGGGCCAACATGCGATGGCCTTGACTGGATAGTTGAGCGCTGTGAACTGCCAGAAATGCATGTGGGCGTCTTTGAAAATATGGGTGCTTACACCGTAGCTGCTGCTTCTACTTACAATGGATTCCAGAGGCTGACAATCTACCATGTGATGTCAGGACCTACGTGGCAACTTGTGCAGCAAATCGATAACCCTGACTACCTACCCAAAGTAGAAGAGCAGGATGTTGGCATTCTGCCTGTGTCTTGTGCTTGGGAAAGTTGAATGAAATGACACCCAGCAACTTGTGCTTCAGCTAGTATCAGTGTGGAGATATCATTCTGTAGCAGTTAACTGCGAGTTTAGCTTGAATTAAGGAATTTGGGGGGACCCAATTAACTTAATTATTGCTAGTTTTGAAATGTCTTTATAAGAATAGGGTTGGCACAGATGCAGCAATATGTAAGATTAGGAGATGGGGTCACACTTATCTGTGTTTCTATGGAAACTATTTGAATATTTGTTTTATATGGATTTTTATTCACTTTTCAGACATGCTATGAAAGAGCACCCTTCTGCTGCTCAGCAAGCATTTGTAGCTTGTACAGTGGCAGAATGGGCCAAAAGCTTAGTGTTGTGACTTGTTTTAAGAATAAAGTATCTTGAAGTAAAAAAAAAAAAGAAAAAAAATGTGGATAAAATTTACCAAATGGAACTGGCTGAACTGTAGAATTGTGACTCTCTGAAAGACTCATTCAAGTCAAGCAGCCTTCCTAATTTTTATGCATCTCTCCCCTCTGAGACATCTCCTAATCTCAGGAACCATGCTCTCAAAACAGCAACCACCTTTGGTAGCACTTATGTCTGTGAACAGACTTTTTCCAGAATGAAACATCTGAAATCTCCACCCAAATCTAGACTAACTGATGCACACTTGCATCACTCGTTATGACTAGCAATGACAAATATGAAACCAGACATTGACCATCTCATTAGCCAAAAGCAGGTCCATAGATCCCATTGAAATACTGGTAAGTTTGTTGATTTAACTTTATTTGTTCTTCATTTTAAATATCGTATTTGTTCCTGTTTTTTTTTTTTTTACTTCAAAATAAGATATGTGGAATATGCATAGGAATTTTTTCATATATATATATTTTTTTAAACTATAGCCTGTCCTGCCAATGGTTTGAGGGACACTGAACTGGCCCCCTGCTTAAAAAATTTGAGGACTCCTGCCCTAGGGGAAGGGACTATCCATTCATTGATGTACTCATTCATTTTGTCCCAGCAGTTGGGACTATATCCATTTATTTGTTATCTTGTCCTGGCCAAATGTAACTACTATACACTCCTAGACAACAAACCCAGGCAGAAAGGAGATTTTCTGATTTAAGTTTTTCCTTCTGCCAGAAGCTCTGGTGCTTTGTTCTATATTCTTTTCTGTAAAATAAATCCTGTCTTACCACTGATCTATGGTCATTGGATTCATTCTTCAAATCTCTGAGACCCAGGACCTACAGAAGAAAGAAATTCTAGTAAGGACTGATTAGGAACTATAAGTACATTTGAAAAATTTATTCACAGTAGCATCTAAGATTAGTGTTGGTTTAATATGTGGGAGAAGGTATGCGTGTGCTGCCAATGGCCATGCTCCCTTGTGTCCGACAAACTTCTTCAAAGAACATCTTCTTATAGCCCCAAATCACGCTAGAATGGACAGCATGGGAAAAAGTTCAGCCTAGAAAAATTGACAGATCAAAAAGCTGTATTGCAGCTAGAAGAGGCCAACTAGGCTAGGCTGGGCTACAGGAGTCTCCAGATTCAATCTGGTTCTTTGTTTTTCAAAAAGGGAACATATTGGAATTGAGATCATACACTGGTTCAAAGATCTGTAAGAGTTTTTACACATTAATATTTATTTAAGAAGTGACAAATGAGTAACTATGAGTTGCACAGACACTGTTCTTCCAATGACATGATGCTCCTCCCTCTCCTGCATTGTCTGGTTTTCAACTACTGACATGTGACCTGCCTTTGGCCAAAAGGAGAAAAATAGTTTGAGAGGGTCCCTTGCAATATTGTTGCTTTACCTGCTTTATTTACCTTTGACTTTCTTGGTTCTTTTCTTAAACTCAGGCATGAAAGTAGAAGTTAGAAAGTTACCAGGTGTCCATCTTGGAAAGTTAATTACAGAGATTCCAGCCCTGGCATTGCTGAGATATTGAACCTCCTTATCTGAAACTGGTAACCATATTTAAAATCCACTATAGTTCGGCTTTCCAAACACCAACGTATCTGTGGTATATACATATTATTTTCTCTGTAAATCTTCTTCTTGACAATATGCAAGAGAATTGACCTAACAACTGTGAACATAAACGTATGTGTGCAAGGATGTTTATATAAAAAAATTGCTTATAAGAGAATTTGCCTCACAATATATGGACATTAGAATTCATAATTAGAATTTTTATAAATTAGATTATATTTAAAATATGGAAGCATGTGACCATTAGGTTAAGAAAATTCAACTTCGGAATTAATGCTGTTAGCATATACACTAACCTGGTTCTATATTCATGAATATAGGAATATTCAATGATAAATTAAGTATAAAAGCAGATGATGAACTATTACATGAAATTATTTTGCAATAAGTAACAGCACCCTTATGAGAACATACTATGTATTATTAATAAATATATTCATTTTATGCATACATGAAATGTGTATTACTACACCTGCTTCTTTAAAATAAATACGTAAAAATTTTAAAATTCTGTTGATTTTTGTTCTGAAATTTAACATGTTAGAGTCATTTTTACTTGTATAAACATTATGCTGGAAGTAATTCATTCAAATAATAATTTAAACAATAAGCAAATGTATAGTTCTTACAGACTTGAGTTAATTTTATGAATGGATAAGTAACATCATTCAGTGAACAAGTTCAATTTTGTAAGAGAGGTAGTTTGCTAACAAATATAGTTTTTGAGAAAATGTTTTGGAAACCAAGGTTTAAAAACATCTATAATTTTAATATTTGCAGATAATTATTAAAATAATCTTGAATATTTACATGAAAGTTGTTTGTCTTTTTGGAGATCTACTTAAAACTCACTTTATAATAATGGATTACAGAGTAAGCATGCAATTTATGATAACTGGCATTTAACAATTCTCAAAATGTCTGCCATTGCTTTCTAAATGATGATGATATCTAATGGAGTATTTTACTTTTTCCAAAGAACTAGGATTAATAATTCCTTTACTGAAAATTTTGCCTCATGAATCTTGTGAAATATTATTTTTCAGTTCCTGTGTAATAAAGCCTACTCCAACAATTTATTCTATTACATGTTTGCAACTTTTAGTTTTCTCTTTATAAATTTTAGACTTAATCCTCTATTATTTCTCTGAGTCATTGACATACATAACTGAACCCAGTGCTTCTAGGAAGTGTCCCTAATGTCTTTCTATAACAGATTGACATGATATTCCAGTACTGACATGTTTAGGGGTCTTTCTCCCCATCACAATAGAAACCCAAAGAGCAAGCATTGCACCCTATTCCTTACTGTGGGAGGAACTGGAACTCCTGGGACATAGTAGGCACTTATAAATATTTTATGATTTATTGATGAGATAAATGACATATTTTTATATGAGTACATTCTTTATATATTCTTTTTCTTTAGACTGGAAAATTACAATTTCTTCCACAAAGAAAATGGGTGGCACATTTTGACATTATTTTTGCTTCCCCCTTTTTAATTTCTGACCAAAATTTTGTCAACTCTTCTTTGTCTGTTGAAGTTCATACATTATCACATAGGCATTCTTTCACTGTCAGGCACTGTGGCCAAATTACCACTTCTCAACTACATGCCAAAGAAACACAAGTGCTGGCTTGTGTCAACATCTTCGTGATATAAGTCCTGAAAAATATTTTTTGAATATTGAACTCACCTTCTGAAGTATTTGTTTCATGCTTGCAAAGGAGATGAGTCTCCTTCCTCTTTAAGTAAAAATTTGTTTACGTTGGTGAATTTATTTGCTTTGATTTGGTTTTTCTCATCAGGTAAACAATGAAATTCTTCTGTCTAACGTCAATTGATTATCTAATCAATCTGAATTATGATGATTATCTAAATCATCTATCTGAATTTTTGTTCATTCACATGTCTTCCATCTTTGTCCAAATGTAAAATGCCTTGGCTGTTAGAAAAATATTGAAATATTGCCTCTAGGTAGTGATTTTTTCTATCTCAAATTTCAAAGTAATCCAAGACATATTTCACATAAAAATCATTAGAATTTCCATCATATGTTTGATGATTCCTTTGGTAAGACTTAATGTTCTACATAAATCACTTTTCTCTGGCATAGCCAATGGATCTTCAAATTTTTCTATGATTTCTTTTGTATTGGTATAGTGATGGAATTATTTATATTTGGTTATATATTGATTCTTTATATAATTAAACAAAAGCTAGACATATAGAGAACACAAATAGAATCAACTGCAACAAAACAAAACCAAAAAACCCACATGATTTTCTATCATTATTCTAATCTTAACTAGATTTTAGATCCCAAGCCTATAATTGAATGGGAAGGTGGGTTCCTTGGGCACATGAGTAGATTCTACAATGTCATTGAAGAACATAAGATAAGCATCCCTCTAATCCTTTCTCTACAAATACTACAGCCACTTGCCAACATGAAGGTACACTGAGGGAAGTTATACAGACTATTGAAGTGGAGTATAATCTGGCACTTATAATACGAAATGTCATCAAGGAACACAAGCTACAATGATGACCTAAAGAAGACACAAAAAAACGATATCTTGACTAACACCTATGTTCATCTCATAGTCAATCCAGAAAGTTCAGACATGTACCCTTAAGTTACTCCTAGTACCTGAGAACAAAGAGGATGATTATAGCAAACAGCTGGCAGAAAACTTATAGATGTCTCTAATTTGTGGTGTAAGAGCTTTTTCTGGTAGGAAGAATAGGTGGCAGCTCCTGATAATTTATCACCTTCCTACATCAGCCTAGGCAATAAATCAGAAGTTATACTATGTACCCATGGTGAAATGTCATAGATGAGCAATACCTTCAGAAACTTCAAGGGGGGCGGTGCCTGTGGCTCAAAAGAGTCGGGCACCAGCCCCATATGGCGGAGGTGGTGGGTTCAAACACAGCCCCTGCCCAAAACTGCAAAAAAAAAAAAAACTTAAAGGAGATAGGGCTTATTGCCTCATTTTTTCAGCTTTCATTTCATTTGTGTGGTTCCTCAGAAGAGGGGAATAGGGTATAGTGGATTATTCTACATTGTCTTAAGTTTCACTAAGTGGCAAACTCAATTCCTTTTTTTTTAATACTGGATGTGGCTTCTATATTGGGACAGATCCACAGAAACCCTGGTGATTGTTATGCAGCTATTCAGCTAAAGAATACATTCAATACCCCTTAATAAATAGGGTCAAAGTCAATTTGCATTTATGTGGAAAGGACAACTATGCTTTACCATTTCTTTTGTCCCTAACCTGTATCGATGTCCCCAGATCATCGTTTTTCTTGATTTTCTTGACATGAAGAACATCTTGACATGAAAAACATGTTGCTGGTGCTATATGCCCTATTACAGAGATAAAGCTACACGGATAGAATGTTGGGCTAAGTTGTCACCTTTGGGATGATCCCATGTGGCACTTAGGCATTGTCCTCTAGGATGTAGTATATGCTTTGATCAGACACTAATATAGCTTACTGTATACCCAACATCTAGAATATCCATGTCTGGAAAAAGAGGGAGAAATGTCACATTGCTCCCTTTCACTCACTCCCAGTAACCCACTTGCCAATTCTGTGATGCTTCTTATTCCTTCCTTATCCAGTTCTGCCATATTAGAGATTTTACGTTTAGTGTACAGAGTGTGTGTGTGGTGGGAGGAAGGGATCATACAGTTATTGAAAACACAAAGTGGTCCAGTGAATGGGAATCTGTGATTATCATGTAGCTATGTATGGCTTTTTTTTTTTTGAGAGAGTTATACTCTGAGGCTCTTGGTGGAGTGCCATGGTGTCATAGAAACCTCAAACTCCTGGACTGAAGCTATTCTCTTTCCTCAGCCTCCTGAGGAGCTGGGACTACAGGTGTGCACCACTATGCCGGGATAATTTTTCTAATTTTAGTACATATGTGGTCTCACTCTTGCTCAGGTTAGTCTTGAACTCCTGACCTCAAGCAATCCACCTGCCTTGGCTTCCCAGAGTGCTAGGATTGCAGGTGTGATATTTTTGGCTACTTATCCCGGGCATGGAAAGGAGTGACCTTAACAGAGACAATTGACACTGCTAACTGTGAGAAGCTAAGGAAACTGATACACAATGGGATTAGGAAGGCTTACACCTAAAAGCTTTGGAATTCCCCAGGGAAAGTTTTGTGGTTTTCATAAAAACAAAGACTCATTTTGTAGAATGGGGTACTGGATATTGGAAGAGGGTAAGAGTGATTTTCTGTTGTCAGCATAGACTACATGAGCCACTGTTAGGTATTACCTCAGATCTCTGTGGCAGGGAGACACTTGGCAGTTTGTGTCATCCTCGCTGCCATGGAGAAAAACCTTATGTGTAAACAACTTTGAGCACCTTTTCTCTCGTCCGTGCTGCATAGAGTTAGGTTACATCGCAGGTGCTGGACTTTCTTCTTGGCCCAGAGTCACGAGACACTGTGGGATTTGCATTGTGGTCATGTACGTGCCACCACAAGTGCAGGGAAGTTAATATCTCACAGGGAAAAGTTTTTGATCAATGTAATACTGAAAGCAAAAGATAAATTATTTCTCCTTCCTTCATGTGGAGAGAATTTCCAGAAACTCATCTAGCTTCCTGGATAGAATTTCTGAAAAGCTGAGTAATAAATTATACATGATAAAAAATGGTAGCAGCTCAATATGCACCTCCAATCGCTCTCCTTCTTTCTCAGTCTCATTACCTTTTAAAATCAATAATGTATTCATAAAATATTAACTCACAAGATTTTCCTCTGACTGTATTTTCGAAGGCACCCATTCTAAGACAAACATAAATCAGTAGACCAGTTCTCTTGTCTAGTAAATATCCATCTTAAATACTTTCATAGACAAATTTTGTATATCTTTACTCACTGCCTAATTTTCCCTCTTAAAGTTACCAACAGTACATAGAATCCTATCTTGTTCGTAAAAATTCTATCTATTCTTCTAAGCCCTAAATTATTTCTGATTGCTTTTATTATTATTTTATGAGATTTTCCAAAATCTATTTTGTAAATTTTATAAAATATTTTAATTTGCAATCTTTATATCTGTATTGCCAGTTTATGAAAGGTAAGCATTTTTTATGCCTTTATCATCTATCTAGTATTTCTTACACCTATTACAGTGCTGCAAAACTGCAGCATAAATGTTTCTTTAGATGCTAATGCCTGTTTTCTTCACTCCCCTAGTGTTTTACTCTCCTTTTCGACCCAGTTTTAGTGAAGTAGCCAGACCTCTAAGGCTCTGATCCCTCAGTGAGTATTAATGTTTCAAGGCTTAAAGTTTTTGTACAACCTACATTCCCGTATTTTTCTTCTTTAAATGCTCATTCTGTGGGTCATTAGGCACAAAAAAGGAGAGACTATTTTTAGAACACTTTTTAGAATAGCAGGAAAGAGGATAGTTTTCTACCTTCATTTTCTTCTTATTATTATTGATTATTGAGCTAAGATGGGCTTTCTGATGTCATTGATTCATGCCCTGCTTGATATTCTCATCCCAGGGAGGTGGCGAGGCACCACATGGGGGAGGGCTGCACAGCGTATCCAGTAAGACTGGACATTAGACTTCAGGGGTAACAGAATCCATCAGAAATGTTGTGTTTTAAGTGCTCCACTGAAATAGTATCTTTTGCGTTATTGCACAGGCCCCAGGGAGGGCAAAGAAGATCTAATAATGAATAACATTGGCTTTTCCAGCAAGCATACAAGATTATAGTTCAAAGTGAAGTTGAATTAGATTAAATAAAAAAAAATAGAATCTGACATTTCTTTTATCCTCTAGCTTGTGGGCTAAGATTCATGCCCAGGGGACTCAAAATAGGCAGTGAATTGAATTGGTCATACATCCTAGGTACCAAAAGTAAACAGTTATTCTTCCCCACCCTGTCCATTTTTTTCATCTCTCCAGAGGCTGTTCCCTTCAGCAGCTTCAACTAAGCATTTGTTTGCTTTCAGGCTCTGTCTAATAAAAAACTTTTCTGTCATATCTTTGAAGGACCAAGATCTTCTTTCACACTTAAAATGTTCATCTAATTTTCTTCTTTATTTTTCCATTACACGTATCTTGGTATCTGGCTGGGTGATGTAGGAGTATTTGCAATGGCTATACATCAAATCTTGATTAGTGAGATCATTTTCAATTCTTCAAATCCCCTGTTAATTGCACTTTTAAAAAACTTTCAAATGCACTCATGTATTTTTAATTTTTTTTATCTCTTCTTGTTATTGGTCATTTAATTCTCCTAGTCTCTTATTTTCATTATAAGTATAATGACTTCTAATAGCATGTAACAACCAGATGGCTAATGCAGATATAGAGAATGCTTTCTACCTACCAGCCTTTTTCAATGTTTCATTCAAGATAGTATATCAAACTATTTTTATTTGGCATGTCCTATTTTAATTAATTTTGAATGTAGATATCTTTGTGTTGCTCTGCTTTTCTCCTGCTGAAGCAGAATATATAACTACTCATTGACTCTGGTATTTGCTATAAGTTTTTATTAATTACATTTTCTAATTAAGAGAAATAAAAAGTTGGGCGGTGCCTGTGGCTCAGCTAGTAGGGCTCCAGCCCCATATACTGAGGGTGGTGGGTTCAAACCCGGGCCCAGCCGAACTGGGCGGGGGGGGAAAGAGAAATAAAAAGTGTGTCTTTTTCTGAGAATGAATATTAGAAATCAATATGGTTTTAAGCTTGTATTATTTATATGGAAACATTGTAATACCAAAATAGTGACAGTTCCATTCTATTAGCAGTTTTTGATTCTTATTGAAATAACAAATTATTATTTTCATATTTTATGTTTTTTTATTCTGAATTCATTTATGTTGAATATATTTTAAAGTTGTTGAGTACTCAGACTTCAAGGATGAAGGAAAATCTCAGGGGACAGGTAATTCATGTGTAATTATTGGGAGAAATTAAAACTACATGATGCAAGCAACTTAGGTCAGTTATCTCTTCCTGTGTAACATATTACTCTAAAACTTCACCACTTAAAATAAAATATTTTTATGAAATTATAGTTTTTGTGTATCAGGAATATTGGCAAAACTTAACTGAATGCCCATAGCTCAAGTTCTCAGATAGAACTATGGTCACACTTGAAGCCAGGCCTACAGTCTTACCGTAACACTTGGCTGAGAAGGGGTCCATCACCAGGACTAACTCATATAATTTTGGGTAGTATTTAGTTCTTGTGAACTTTTAGATTGAAAACCTCATTTCATCTTTGTCTACTGGACTAAAGCCTCCAATAGTCCTCGATACATGGCCCTATCTGAGGAGGGTAACTCAGAATAAAATAGTTGGCTTCCCTTGGAGAAAGTGTGTGTGAGAAAGAGAATGGGAATTCAGAAGTAAGGTATATGTAAAACAAATGCTTCTTATTAAAGTATTGTAAGAATTAAAAAACAAGTATCCAATGTACTCAATACTAATGTGAAACCAATATGTACACAACTACATGCCAAGAAAAACACAAGTATATTCTAGGGAGGAGGAGAGGAGAAGTGGGCTCCCATTCCTGTTGTAGCGGGCTTCCATTAAAGGGCAAGAGAGAGGTTTCTTGGGGCTCTTGGAAGACAGATGGGAAGCCCACCACTTGTAGGCTTATACCTTCAATCTGTGTCCCGGCTTTTTGTATTTGTTCAGTGAAGGGTTGCCCACAGTGGTTACCAACAGAAGGGCTCAACTACAACTTGAACTTTACTTTAGAAAAGAATACAATGTAAACTAAATATTTGTACCCTTATATTAATTTGAAATTTTAAAAAAATGTACAAAAAAAGGAAGTAAGGTATAGTCTTTATGTAAGCGAATCTCAGTAGCAACATCCCAAATTCTTGTCACATTTCATTCATTAGAAATGAGTTAATAAATTCAGCCCCATAATCAAGTTGAAAGGGTGGCAATGAGGTAGACATCATTGGAGCTTGCAAATAACTATTGGAATTCTCCTTTGATCAGTTGTTGTGGATAGAATGTAAAATGTAAATAATTAGGAAAATTTTAAGCAGAAAAGAATCTACATTTCTCTCTGATATGATGTTGTTTAATACCCAGAAAGAACACTTCTCAATTACAAATTTTTGAATTCTTATGGAGTTAAGCGAGTAAGTAATGCAAATACAGTGTTGGAAATATTAGAAATTTATAAAAGTTCTGAAATGTGTGGGCTGTGAATGATAAATCATGGTTCTATTTTGCTCTGTCATGTTTAAAGGAAAAGTGAACGCCTGCTATTGCAATATTTGCATATGTGGAATTCTATAATTTGTGCCTCTCCAGACTGAATAGCAAAGAACACCTATCCCTGTGTTGTTCTTACTTTAGGAAAATGCTTATCCTTTGCTAATTAACTATTGAAATAGAGCTCCTTGAGACTACAGAGAATTTTTTGAAACTTTTCAGTTCTAATAAATTCCATCATGAATTTGAGAATATATATAAGAGAATTTGCCAAACTTTGTTGAGTGACTTACTGAAGGAGTGACCAATTGAGTTTCTTACCATAAGCCAAATACTTCAATTCATCTCAAAACAACTTTTCACGTAAAATATTTTAACAAGCTTTTTTTTCTTTATCTTATGAGATCAAGTCATATTTGGGCTCCTCTGATTTTCTAGAGTCACACAGTTATTTATTCTGTGGATAATTTGAGGTTGGATCATGATTATGAATAACGATTTCAACACAAAATTAGCTAAATAAATATACTTTTCTGAATCATTACACAGCTGCCAGCTATTTAAAATGAATGTTTATACATTTTAAATCTGGAAAACAAATAATTCTTAAAATTATTATTATACTGATTATGTTATAAGAGCATACACTGCAATCCAGGCCACAATATTGCAGTCAAATCGTCTCTGGACAGAAATGTTCGGTGCCTGTCTCTTACATGGCTGTGTTAATGGGCATTTGCTCTGTGCCCAGGACCTCCAAGTTATTTTCTGTGCAAATGAGCCATGGTGAATTAGGTAGCCCATTATCTGTCTGAATTCATAGCGACATGAACAGTCTTTTAAAATATGCTTGGCTGTCTTTACCAAGGGCCAAAATACACGGGTCTTGCAATTATCAATGTTGACTGAATAGAATTTTAACAAATACTGACAACATCGGGGATTTTTCATACTTGAATACTGTCCTATAATGTATTTAGGGGAAACATACTATAGAATTATAAAAGAAGATGTGAGTTGTTTTTTTTTTTTTGAGATAGAGTCTCAAGCAGTCACCGTGGGTAGAATGCCATGGGGTCACTACTCACTGCTCCTCAAACTCTCAGACTTAAGTGATTCTCTTGCCTCAGCCTCCCAAGTAGCTGGGACTATAAAGAAGATATGAGATTCTGATATAAAATAATCAACTATGATATGGATATATTTGTTGACAGGAAACCATTATCAGAAATAGACATATTGATCAAACTTTGAATATACCATTTTCATCACAAACATTGGATTCTTGCTTCTCCATTCTTGTGATGTTTTACTAAGATGAATGTGTGATCTAGCATTTTTGTAACAAGCTGAACAGAATGAAGGCCATTATTCTAAGTGTAGTATTGCAGTAATGGGGGGAAAAACACATGTACTCAGGAATAAATTGGAACTAGTTGATAAACACTTACATGCACACATGGAAGCTAATTCAAAGAGATACAAGTTGGTGGGTGGGGGAGGTGTTGGGTTAGTTCACACCTAATGGTACAGTGCACACTTTGTAGGTGAAGGGCACACTTCCACACATAACTTTGACTTGAAATGCACAAAAGAAAATTATGTAACCAAAGTATGTGTACCCCTGTAATATTCTGAAATAAAAATAAATTAATAACTGAAAAATAAGAAAAATATTGCCAAAATGTGAGGACTCCTATGATATTCTGAAATAAAAATAAGTAAATCATAAGAAAGAAAATAAATAAAATTCAAAGCTGTAAGAATAAACTATCTCCATTTAACTTATTGGAGACAAAAACGTCTTCAGAGTCCTCTGACAGTTTGTTTTCAATATTGATGCATTTTCTGAGGATGCGTGCCTTTCTCCCCACAACACACATAAAACTTGTAGATTTTCCTCCTTCCTCCTTGATCGTAAGAAATATTCTCAGGTCTCCTATGAAGACAAAAGGTCATAAACATCTTCATACTTTAAATAGATGCTACTTTTTAGGAATATTTACATTTCCAAAAATGTAATGATATTAAAACATTTTTACAAAGAAAAACTTGTGTTCTAATCATAAACATCAAGTTTTTAAAATTGACTTGAGAGAGATGCCACTCAAATCACATTAGAAATGTAACCTGCCTGTTCCTTATTTCTAAAACATCTATTTTATAATCACATAGGGAGAATGAAGTCATTTAACAGCAAAGATAAGGATTTAATGTAGCCTTGATATGTTTTTAGAAACCAATGTGCACTTTGCATTTCAAATTTCATTGTTTTGCATTATAATTTAGTGTCAGTCATAATTGACAAGAGCCTAATCTTGAGTTAGGAGCCTGTCCATGGTTTGCTGTTGTCTTCAGGCTTGGGCAGGCTGCTTCTGCTTCCTTCCTTGGCTATCCACTAGACTCTAATTCTCTGAAGTATAAACTAGGTCACTGAGAACTTTTAATCTTTGTCAGCTTTCCCATGACTTAGAGTCTGTCCCTGGTTCATACCTTCATAAGATAATGCCAGTGAGATGCACTTTTGTGTAGCAGTTATCTCCCAAGTTTCTTCTTGAGGTGGTGTGGTTAGAGCTCTGCATTTCACTCCCCATGATGGTCATCCGGGCCTTCTCCCATGGGTGTCATCATTGTGGGACCTCAGCTATTTATGCGGAAGCCGAGGACAGAGGACAGCCAGCACACCAGTGCTGTCTGCTTCTATCTCAGGATTGCAGCAGGATGCCCTCCTTCCTATACTCTGCCGCAAGCTGGCTTACAGGGGCACATGTCACCACTGATGCCTGGTCACTGGCCCAAGAGTCCTGTGTAATCCCACAACCTTTCTCTTTGAATAGTGCCATCGACAACAACCAAAAACGTTTTTCAGGCTTCTGATGTGCAGATGGAAATGTGTTTGAGGTAATATGTTACACATAACTATTTTTTAAAACAGACTAACAAAAATCTTAGGAACTGATATTTTACTATAGCATGTGAAGATTTTAGTTAGCTAAGATACACATATATTCATTATGTAATATTTTAAAATTTTAGATACATGTATTTTTGGTTTTCCTTAACCACAAGGTAAATGGTAAGTAACTGGTGTTCTCCATCAAATAAAGGAAGACGGGTGGGTTAGTTAGAGGAAAGAACTTTGGAATTAGACAGAAATCATTAAAACACAGCTCATTTTGGGCAAATTATTTAAACTGTATGAGTTTTAGTTTTCATATCTATAAGTAAGAGCAATGATTTCTCACAGAGTTTTTAAGACATTGATGCATGCAAAAACAAGCACAGTGGAAGACCTCTTTCCCCCCCAGATTCCCTAGATTATTTTAAGGTAATTTCCTGGGCAGGCTTCCAGGCCCTGGGTGAGGTGTGCTGCTTAATCATTCTTAGTCGAGATTCAGGTTACAGCATCCAGAGCAGCTACTCAGCTACTCAGCTGCTTTTGCCTTAAGGCAAGTTTTCTCTCCTTTATCTGTCTCTCCTCTGAATTAACAACAACAAAAAAAAATTCATATTTTTAGGTTCCTTTTTCAGTTTTTAAGAAATAATTCCAATTCTACCTCTAACCAAGCCCTGACATCTGGGAAGCCAAAGCAATGACCTATCTCTTTTCTAGTTCCCTTCATAAATTCTGCATTAAGTCCACATCTATTTTTATTTCCTTATAAGTAACACACTCTTCTTATATCTTCATTTCCTCCCTCCACACTTATATTTGATCTCTTCATCTCTGCAGAAAAAAGATCTTCCAAATAGGCCATGGAAAATCTCTAGATTTCCCGCCTCCTGGGTATAATTAATGGATTAAGGCATATTTCCTGAGTAAAGAACACAACTGCAACTCACATTTTACCTTACAAATGCAAACAATCTAACCTAATTGTATAAACCCTAATATTAATCAGAAATAAAAAATTCTGCATGTAATGTATAATGTATTTCAATAAATTATGAAATAAAAAATTGTCAAAAAAAAAAAAGAGAAAAATCTCTGTATTTCTGGTCCTGCCTGTTTTGTTACTTGGTAAAGAATCTTATGGACGATCTATCTGTACATCACAAAAAAAAATGGAGTTCTGAAGAGCAGACTTTATTTTAGATATTAACATGTTCATATGTCTATGAAAAAAATAATTTTTTCAATGTAAATGTAAATTTCCACATCATATTTTTTCAACAGGAAGAATATCTTCTAGGGACTTGTTAAATCAATCTTTGTTAGTCAGTAATTTAATGTATCTTGCATCTAAGAAACTTACTCTCATAATTTTATTTCAGAAACATGATTCCACAATTAATATATCACAGATCACTTGCGTTTCTTCTCAAACTTTGGATTAATATTCTTGTATAAAACACACACTCACTCAAAACAATGATCAAAACCAAAAACTTGCCATAAGTTTTAATGGACAATCTTATTCTCGCTTTTTTCACTCCTGCCTTCTGTCATTTTAGTTATCTTTATTGAAAAATGGAAAAACGAGAGTCATCATTATTAATATCTGTAGTGATTCCCATGTATGTAAATATAACATGGTAAACCACTTCATGAATTAACTGTGTGAATTTCAAACCACAAGTCAAAAAAGAATATCGGGTACTCTTAGAAATACATATTTGGAAGATGCCCTCAGTGCTAGGGGTATTGTAAATGCTCAATACACTTCCTTAATATTTTGTAAACATGAAGTACAGAGAATGTTGCTGCTTTCCTAAATCGAAATTGAAACCATTTTAAACGTATTATCTGCTGTGCAATGAAATGAATGATATGGAGACAAATGGAAAGTTTGAAATGTAGTTCATACATTTCACTTTAGCAATAATAGCCTTTGTGAATTTACTGCAGGCAATAGGCATCCTAACTCATGCATCTATTTGTTAGCAATGAAGTTTTTGTGTTACATGAATACCATATATGTATAAAACTAGTAAATTTGATGTACCAGAATGAAAACATCTTTGCTTCACTGAACCCAGTGGAGTGACAATATGGTTCATAAAGTAGCACTTCATCAAGAGGATGCTTGCTTTTCAACAATGACCAGGCAAATGTAGTCACATCTAGTAAGAACAGTTCACATTTTCACAAGGTAAAGGTCGGTTTCTGACAGTTCTTTCTGGCCCCTTTGAAATTACTACAGGAAAAAGAAACTTCTGGCTTGTGAAAAGTTATAATTATGGGTTCAAACATTGAGCTTTTTCACGCTTTTTGAAGATAGGTTTTCCAGCATGCTTTTTGTTAATATAATCCATGGTAGTTTTTAAGAGTAATATAGTCTAATGAAATATACTAATGCACATAAAGTACCTTTTGAGCAAATTTACATTAGACTGAAAGTTTAAAGAATTTATTTAGTTGTTGCTTGAAACAGATTTGGTACGGGTCGTTTCTTTATTATATAATCAGCAAATTTCTAGTTTTCTATTGTAGTAAGCCACTGTGAACTATTAGAGAAATTAATGTATTAGTCTGCCTTTGCTGCTCAAGAAATCATTATTGAAAGGATGGATGGATGAATGGGTTACTAAATTGATGGATCACTAGATGGATGGATTGGTGTATAGATATATGAATGAGACAGTAACTAATTCATTATTTTTTTGTTTCTTTCAAAATGTCATGGTGGTACGACTGTTTTGGTTACAGGGACTGCTTTTGTACTGCTTGAGTCAAAGTTGTATTTGTGCCCGTTGCTTAGATAGTGGACAGCATTGGGGCCATTAGGTGTGATTCTACTCCTCCCTCTATTGCCCTCCCCACTGCCTGATTTTCATTGTGTTCCACTTTCATCTGTGCACATGAGTGATCAGTTAGTGCCAGTTTAATAGTGACCATATGTGGTGTTTGTTTCTCCATTATTTTGACAATTTACTTAGGAAAATGGTTTCCAATTCCAATCAGATTGTTGCAAAAGGTATTAATTCATTTTTTATGGCTGAGTAGTACTCCATGGTAAACAACTAATTCATTTTTAATTTATAAAACTAGCAAAATGAATACTTAAATACTCCTATTTCCTTAAGTCTAGAGACCTATAAGGCATGTATTTTCCCCAAGACTATGTGACTTGCTGACTCCTATTAATATAAAAAGTAGTGAGAATACATGCAATCCCACTAAAATTTTTATTGCTCTCATTAAGAAAGTAGCTCTATCGCAATAAAAACAATCAAGAAAATATATTTTTTAAAAATCCCATTCCAAAATAAATTTTCCTTCTGCTTTCTAATTCTAAGACTTGATCTGATTTAATTTGGGTACTCCCAGAATTACGACTGTGACAATTACATATTACAATACTATTTTTTTTTTTTTTTTGAGACAGAGCCTCAAGCTGTCACCCTGGATAGAGTGCTATGGCATGACAGCTCACAGCAACCTCCAATTCCTGTTCTCGAGCAAGTCTCCTGCCTCTGCCTCCCCAGTAGCTGGGACTACAGGCGGTCGCCACAATGCCCGGCCATTTTTTTTTTTTTTGGTTGCAGCTGGCATTGTTGTTTGGCGGGCCCAGGCTGGATTCGAACTGCCAGCTCAGGTGTATGTGGCTGGCTCATTAGCCTGTTGAGCCACAGGTGCCGAGCCTATATTATTTCTTGATTTGTAGAAAAGCCTAGATTCCTCCTTCTAATCAAGGTATTAGCTTTACAGCAATGGCTGTTATTCAGAGAGGAAGCAGGGCTGCTACTGAAAACCAAAAGAGTTTGGGGAAAAATTGTCATGGAAAAAAGGGCCTAATCCTTTACTTGGTTGAGGCTACCAGAGAGAGTCCTTGCTTCTTTGTTAACATGTGTTCAGTATGTAGCAACCCAGTAGAGAGAATATTGGGTGCACAGTCTGTTTGCATATGAATTTCTCACTATAAGACATGAATTTTATAACACTTGGCATTCTTCATTTGATTCAATCCATTACTTCAATTTTTTCTCCATTTTGTCTAGTTATGTGCATATCTTAACAAGTCTATGGACCCTGAAAGGTAGAAAAAAATGTCTTCATTTATCTATAGTTTAAGATACCATACATACCTAACACATGGCATGGCACAACACTTATTTAATGAAACATGAATAACATAAAATATCATTATGTAGACACCAATAATTTCAAACATGATTAGCATATCTGACAATTGCATGACTTTTGTGTTGTACCCATGGTTATATTTTAATACACTATCATGTCATAATCTTATGAAAGAGCCTTAGTGATAGGTAGAAGCTGTTGTTATTTCGAATCAAACATGAGGAAAATGAAAGGCATAATTTTAATGAGCCGTATAAGTCAAAAAAGATAAGTGACGTAATTCAGATTTGAATTTCCTTGAGTCTAAGTTCAATTTTGTTTCAATGTGACTAAGTTATCGTCACTTCCTCACTTCACTGAGACTAAGAAGAATAGATTTATTTTAAACATGACCAATGATTTGCTTAGCAAAATTTTGTATAAATACTATTACATAATCTGTAAGTGAATGTACACACCTATTAATAATGCAGTACTAACACTCCAGGTCCATCTAATTGTATATAATTTGTCAGCTATTTCATACTATATGTGCACACTTAAAGTGCCGCTGTTTTTATTTGTTCATTAATGCAGGAAAATATCCTCCATTTAGACTTATTTTTAAAATAACAGATACACACTTAAAGAGTTCTCTATTTTATCTGTTAGCAAAGTCTTAGAACATTTCTCTGAGTTGCAGCGATGAAAACAGATAGAAGTTCACCAACTGTTGAGGGAGCTCACGGCAAAAACAACAACTACCACCACCAAAACAATCAAAAAACTCTTAGTCTTTCCTTATCTCTTAAATATTATTAAGAGGTCAATATAAACTTATATTCTTTTAGTATGTCATAAAACCAAAGAATAGCTTATTGGATCTCTAGTAAATGTTATACACACAAACACACACACACATACACACATGTATCGTGCCAAAAAATTGTATCTACATCTTAAGAAAGGGAAAAGCTTGTGTTAAATTTGTAATACTTAAGTCACATTTAACATCAGCATTTTTAAGAGGTGCTCAATGTGACTTGTAGTCATCTTTTGTTATTGATACATATTAAGCATTTTAATTTTAATACAGTTCCTCCTTTCTTAAAATGTGTATACATTTCTGTCCCTGTGTGTGTGATGTATATATTACATACATATACGTGTGTGAGTGGATTTTCTAAAATTTCTATGTCACAAGTAGAAATAGCATTCATTTGAACATGTCTTTTCAATAATTACGTAATGAAAATTGTGTGTAGTTTAGACTGAGTGCTATCACAGGGTGAAGAGAAGTGATTCTCCAGGAAAAAAATTAAAAACAAATCAAACAAGTATCTTGACTTCTGGACGTAAGCCTTATAACTGAACTTTGCAATTTGATTTGATGCAGACATTAGTCTTAGTGAGTTGTGATTTCAGTTCAATACAATAAACATGTATTACCTTTTCTATAATTTTTGTTCAGAGTAATTATTCTTTCAATGTATTTTTAGTTGCCCTAACAACCACCATTTTCTATCTTGTCATTTACGCTTGTTTTAAAACTAATGGTAGACTTTCTTTTCTTCTTTCAAAAACATGACCTAACTACAAATACGTGCAATATCTATAAAAGGTATTGAAAAAAATGATTGGAAAGTTTATTTTGACTTAGGAATAATTTCATTTTTATTTATTATTCATTACAGTCATCCACCACATCACTTACCCGGTAAAGCTTACTAAAACTACAATCCTGTCATAATAGGATAATTGCAAATAGCTATCTGCATATTTGGATTGACTTATTATACCAGCTAAAAATGAATATGGAACCTTACTAAATGCAGAATACAAATGTCTTCATATAATAACTGAGAAAATGCCAGGAAGGCTATGTTAATCAGTTTGATGAAAATAGTTCAGATTGTATATGAAACCAGCACATTGT
>CAUYRH010007391.1:0-28568 GCA_963574655.1 Perodicticus potto
TTTTTGCACCAGTACCATACTGTTTTCATCACTATCAATTTATAGTAGAGTCTCAGATCTGGTAGCGTGATTCCTCCTGCTTTGTTTTTATTTCTGAGTAATGTCTTAGCTATTCGAGGTTTTTTCTGATTCCATATAAAACGAAGTATTATTTTTTCGAGATCTTTAAAATATAACAATGGAGCTTTGATAGGAATTGCATTAAAATTATATATTGCTTTGGGTAGTACAGACATTTTAACAATGTTGAATCTTTCCAGCCATGAGCATGGTATATTTTTCCATTTGTTAACATTTTCAGCTATTTCTTTTCTTAAAGTTTCATAGTTCTCTTTATAGAGATCTTTCACATCCTTTATTAGGTAAACTCCCAAATATTTCATCTTCTTTGGCACTACTGTGAAAGGAATAGAGTCCTTGACTGTTTTTTCGGTTTGGCTACTGTTGGCACATACAAAGGCTACAGATTTATGGTGTTGTAGCCTGAGACATTGCTGTATTCCTTGATCACTTCTAAAAGTTTTGTAGTAGAATCCCTGGTGTTTTCCAGATATACAATCATGTCATCGGCGAAGAGTGAAAGTTTGATTTCTTCTGAACCTATGTGGATACCCTTGATCACCTTTTCTTCTCTGATTGCAATGGCTAAAATTTCCATTACAATGTTGAAGAGCAATGGAGACAATGGGCAACCTTGCCTGGTTCCTAATCTAAGTGGAAATGGTTTGAATTGAACTCCCTTCAATACGATATTGGCTGTGGGTTTGCTGTAGATGGCCTCTATCAGTTTAAGAAATGCCCCTTCTATACCAATGTTTTTAAGTGTTCTGATCATGAAGGGATGCTGGATATTTTCAAAAGCTTTTTCTGCATCAATTGAGAGATGGCTTCACATCAGAATTCTACCAAACCCTTAAAGAAGAACTAGTACCTATATTACTAAACCTCTTCCAAAATATAGAAAAAGAAAGAATACTACCCAACACATTCTATGAAGCAAACATCATCTTGATCCCTAAACCAGGAAAAGACCCAACAAGAAAAGAAAACTATAGACCAATATCACTAATGAATATAGATGCAAAAATATTTAACAAGATACTAACAAACAGAATCCAACAACACATCAAACAAATTATACACTATGACCAAGTGGGCTTTATCCCAGGGTTTCAAGGCTGGTTCAATATGCATAAATCTATAAATGTAATTCAGCAGATAAACAAATTAAAAAATAACAGTGCTAATACATTATGTCGATAATAGAGGATACCGGTGTCAAGCATATTGAGAGTCTCTCTACTGTTCTTAAATCTTCCTGTAAATCTAAAAGAATTTTAAAATAAAGGTCTTACTTTTTAAAGTAATAGAGCCATCCTCATCTCATTATACCATACTAACATTTTAGAATGTTGAGGACAATTACCCTAAGATCTTCCAGAAACAGAATAAATAGTCAATACCCATAGAAATATTAAAGAACCAGAATGGCATTGGATTTCTCTAGCTGCAGCATGAGAAATTAGAAGTCCATGAAACAATGCTTTCACAATTCTGAAGGAAAAGGATTCCCAATCCAAAATTATATAAATAACTACACTGTCATTTGCTGATAAGCAGAGAATGAGTATTTTATTAGACATGCAAGTTCTCAAAAAGTTATTTCCCCTGAATCCTTTGTCATGAATCATGAGCAAAACAAGGAAGAAACCAAATGAAGTAGAAGGCACTGGCTTCAGGATACAAGGGCTCTGACCCATGAGAGAAGAGGGAAATTCTAAGTTGGCAATGGTGCAGCAGGCTCGAAGATCCTTCATACTAGACCAAATCAAAGGGACAGAGGGCTTCAGAAAAAAAGTCTTTGAAAAAAATATGCATTGTATTAATTTCTAAAGTGGTTATTATATTTTAAGAGAGGATATGCATTATTGCAGACAGTTCAGTGACTAATTATTTATAAAAACAACTTCTTTATGCCAGAGGATTACAAGAAATACAGTGAAATTTCTGGAATGCCAAAGGATTACAAGAAATACAATGAAATCATCATGCACTATTGGTTCAATTGTAAATAATACTTACATAGTAAGGTGAACTTAGACTTGTGATTTAATCACAATTATGATATAAAACTCATGGAGGAATTTTTTTCAGAAGAAATTTATTTGCTGTGGTTTGGTAGTGGTATGAAAGAGCTACCATCTACATCTCAGATACTGAGAAATCAAAATTTACTATATAAAACTGAAAAAATAAAAATACCATTATAAGCTGACATTTTGCAGTTCGAGGCACATATTTAAGGAAACAGCTAAACAGGTGGAAACAGTTTCCTGAAGAATAGTAAAATTTACAATGGGGGAATGGAGCAGGGGCTCGTGCTTGGGCTGTAACTCCTTTCACAACTTCTTAATTTCCTACACAAGGAACATGAGATTTTTATCAGTTGAATACATTTCTGTTCAATAACCTAAAATCGAGAGACCAGATTGAAATTAGAATGCTTTCAATGTAATTAGGAAATTAGTTTCTTGCATGTATTACCACCAAGATGTACAAAAATAAAAATTAATGATATGCACTTATTACTTTAAATCACTAGGGGAAAAAATGGGAGGATTTCTTTACTGAGTAGCCTGAAAACAGTTACTCAAGGCATGGTAACCCTGTTTAGAGTCAAGTCTTAATGACACAAGTGTCAACAACCTCCCATCATCTGAAAGGACAGAATATAATTGTAAATATCCAGAAGAGGTTTGGGGGGGCGGGTTGTTTGTTTGTTTGTTTGTTTGTTTTGCTAAGTTGAAGGAAGAGAGAAGAAATATAAGTAAAATACAAGTAAATACAAGTAAAATGACAACTAGGTTTTTTTTTATTGCTTCCATTGCTGACTTGAAGAAGCACACACCAGATAAGGGAAACAAAAGTTCTGACCTCAAAATATAACAAAATCACATATTGAAACTTCCTTTTGTCTCTTCAAACCTCATGCAGAAATTTCAGCCTACTTGCATTTCCATTATCCTCCAACACAGTATACAACAACCAGGAAAAGTGTTATTTAAGATAATTACATTTGAAAGCTAAGGAGGAGGTAGAGGTAATTAATCACAGCTTCAAGCAACTGTGAATACATATGAGCCAGCAAAGTACCAAGAGAGAGATAATATTTACTTTATTAAGATATAACCTATGCATATATGTGCATGTCATTGTTTCATGAAATTATCTATATATTCTCTGTTTCCCCTTTTGGCATCATTAAACTACTTCTTAGCAAGGAATATCCTTGCACGCTCCATCACTCTGAATTTTCTCTCATTGCCTCTTGTACAACAATTGAAAACATAAGTTATATTAAACAATTCCTTAATCCTTAGGAAATCCTGAAATCCTTTTTTCATAGGTCAACATAGAATTAAAGAAAAAAAATCCAGGATCCAAATTTTGTTTCAGAAAGTATCACTCAGCATGTGCAATTTATTATGCATTGTCAGGATGAAGTAATACTGTTTCAAAGTTTATGGCACAATTATGGCTTAGATGTTTTCTATTCTGATCTCTGAACTGTCTCAAATATCACTTGTCTAAAATTCAACCCTTCTTATGTCTGCGTTACATGGTTCTGTTATAAATGGCCATGAAAATTTAGATGTATGATCTGTCTTCTTTTACTGCCGAGTTTCTCTTCTTTCCTGTGCATACCTAAAGACAGCCAGGAGATAGGAAAGAGTCAGAAGACTTATGCCACTAACTACTTACAGTTGAGTCAGAGGACGCTCACATTCACTGAAACAGATGGGTTTCATCCTGTTGCTCCCTGAACGGAATATCCTTCTCATCCGCCCACTTTCCTGTTACTTCCTACTTCATTACTTGACAACTCCCCAGACCCTCATCTGTCTCTTCTCAATGGTTTGTTAATGTCTTTGTAATGTAAGTTATATGCTGAAATTTCTGTCTCTAATACAAAGACTGGATGTTCCTCACGAATAAGAAACCATCATATTTGCTTCTGATTTGTTGTGATTGACATTCCCAGCAAATACTTAATGAAATGCTTGGCAATAGAATAAAAAATTAAGTTAAAGAAATACAAAAAATATAAGGTGTCTGCTCTCATCATTGCCTATTTGTTGAGTTATTGGTGCTCTGATTAGTTTAATTCATACTAGAATGCTACTCTTAATCAGTAGAATTTGTTGTAACTACCGTAGAACCCCATAGTTTACCACCTCCCTACACTGACCACCTCCTAAATTGACCTAATTTTCATAGACTAGACACGCACCATGTGTATGTCTGTATCGATGCAGAAGGCCTATTTCCTTATGTTGACCACCTCCGTATGTTGACCAGTTTGTTCCAGTCCCTTGGGTAGTCAACATACAGAATTCCTACTGTATTTTCCAGAGAGTGGCATATTAATTTCTGTTTATGAACTCTTAATGTGTATTTATGACTTGTGAGAGTTTGGTTTTAAACACAAAATGAGCAGAATTTGTTCCCTGGGCCATTGTTTCCATAGACTGCTACCTGAATCCCTCTCTGAACTACTTGGTCTTCCCTGTTCAGTCTTGCCTTTCCTACTTTGTAACTCCTCTTCCTCTGCCTTGTAACAACGACATCTGTTGTCATTGCTTGTCTCTGTTGCTGGTAGTCATGGTTTATGACATTGTACACACATAGAAAGTAGCAGTGTCAAGTCATAAAATCCTAAGGCCGTCTTATAGGAAGGTCTGATAAGCCATAGGAAGAATGTAGAGCAGAGATGAAGAATCTAATGATAAACCTTATCTAGACGCACTCAGTATTTTCAGAATGAACTATATAGGTCTCTCATATTTGAGCACTTTGTCCTGTGTGTCTTCACTAGAATTTGTTTTAGAAAAACTTATGAAGAAAACGGAAACCCACTGGTTGTTCTGTTTCCTTACAGGAAAATAAAAATGACTACAGAAAGGCACATTCAATTATATTATTTTACATCTTCAAAAGAGACCCATTTTAAATCAAGCTGCAACAATTTTAGCCACTTCTACATAAGGAAAATCAATCCAGATTGTATGCATATATACTCCAGCTTTCATCCCCACTCTATTCCATCTTCCTGTAGGGATTCAATGAGTTGTAAAGAAAGTAAACACATGAGATTAGCATAAGTGCTTTCTCAGCGAGTTAGTCGCTCTCCAAGGTGACTCTACACTTTCTTGGTCTCCACTGTGGGCCCTGGGCTATGGTATGGAGTATTTTTTGCATGCTTGAAGTCCTCCATATGTACGGTATTCAGGATGCATTTATTAATACATGTTAACTCAGAGTTAAAAGATATTAAATAATATTGTACTATGACTGGAAGAAGACCGCTACTACAGCTTATCATGCATAGTCTGTCTTTTCTTTGTTAATTCCAGTAGTAGGAAACCTTAAATAGGCACTCAGCACAGAAGAATGAATGGGAGGCTGAACTAATTGGTCTACTCACTACACAACTGAATCTATCACTAAGTCAACAATTCCTAATCACGAGAAATATTTCTAACCAAGAGACCAATAAATGTATCTTTTCTCTCTTAAACAGCCAGTTGGTCACTTTCCTTACTAATTGCATTGTGCAGCTAACAGGATCTGCAGGGTTCAGCGATAGTAGACTTCCGGGTCTGACACTCATGAAAGAAGCCAGTCAGTCATTCTTCACAGGCCATATGCTGTGCATATGGCCCTTACTTGCAGGCTGCCCTTTGGTTCCATCTTGCCTTGATCTTCTGACCTCAGTGCTGGGCTAGGGTAGAACGCAAGAGTGGCCTTCTCACTCAGAGCACCCAAGTTAGAACATTGGGACTGGACACTTTCATATCAGCTCACACTCTGCCCTTCCATTTGTACCTGCCTTTGCCATTGTTTTTGCACACTATAGTATAAGCTGCTTTGAAAAAGATCATGTCTAGGTTACGTTCATGTTCTCTTCTTCACCAGAGCTTTGAAAAATCATTCATATATTGTATACACTGGATATGAATACACACTCACATATACATATAACCCTAACAGTTTGAGATTGGTTCTAGATTCTCCCAAAGTAACTAATTCTATTAAACTATTTCCCCACTCAATTTTATACTTCCTTTAGGATGCATTTGCTTTGAGCATCATGTTATAATTATGCTGTTCTTTAAAGTGTCATTAATATTCCCTATATTAATTACATCTTGTTAGCTATGTTGGCAAAAACTGTTTTCCACTGATGCTATTAGATCAGCCCAGAGGCTAAAATGTAACTGGCAAAACCAAGAAAAGACTTCACCACTGTCAAGTTGCCTTTCCATGGCACAAAGAGAAAGGCCCTGATGTCGCATTTCCTGGCTCACACGTGATTTCTTAGGTCTCAACATGGTAACACACCCCTCCACTGAGATCAATTTGTAAATTCAATTCATATTAAAAATACCAGAAAGCCAAAGCCAAGGCACAGAATTAGTGAGGCAGATGTAACACAAATATAAGAAATTTTGTTCTTGTCATCCTGATCTTCACACTTTTTATCTATGTTTATCCTCGTTATTCCAGTTAAGAACATTTGAAATTAATTTAAGCAACAGAGAAGGGCTTTATGCTAAGCAATCATGAAGGCGAGAAGAGGAGACATGACAACTAAATGCACTGTGGAATCCTGGATGGGATTTGGGAACAGAAAAAGGACATGGGGTAAAAACTAAGGAAATCTGAATAATGTATGGACTATAAAATTTTAAACAATGACAAGAACTTCCTGAATCAAATATTATACCTCACTTTGCAAATCTGTATTCTAGAGCATTAAGATGTTGTTAAATGGCACATCAGTTTTTAGTAAAAGTAGGCCAATAATTTGGTGAAAAGAGGAAAGTTCTGTTTTCTATAGTAGATGCAGAAAAATACAACCAATTATCCATAGATGTTATGTAGCTTCCTTTTCCACTTTTGTGAGCATTATCCTATGGTTTCAATTAAAGTGTCCATTTTAAGTATGAATAATGTCATTGCTTATAATCAACAACCAGTTTAGGAAATAAGACACTTCAGTACTTGTCAAATCCCTGCCGTCCATTTCCCTTCTGAGAGCAGTGCCAAGTCACGTATTTTATGCATCTCTGTCTTACCGCTTCTGTAATGTGCTCTTCTTCATTTCCCTTATAAGATGTGTGGTTTGTCCACTCAACCCTAAATCCTATTCTTTAATTATACTTTCTCTACAGTCCAGATTTTCAATCTACAAAAAGATTAGAAACATATTCCCAGCATGGAATCTCTTATTATGAGTTAAAGCTCTACTAGAATATCTTAAACTGCTGTGGAATCTGCACAGATCATTCTTTGTATTAAGAAACTACACCTGGTGGTAGATTTATTCATGTCTGCTCTCCAAAACATTTGCTTACTCTATTACTCTACAATGCCAAAACTTCTAGTACCTTCTCTTCAGCCTTCTGGAGGTTAGGAGGGTATTTCCAGCAAAAAGAGTGTGAACCCTCATCTGGGAGGCAAAAGATCTGGTTTCTAAATAAGATTGGGTTTGAATAGCCTGTTTATCCTCAGGGCAATTCTGTTTCCTGCCTAGCACTTTCACCACTGATAAATTGAATCAGGTCCCTTCTAAGTCTAACAATTTCTGGATCTGGGATGCAGAAAATAAAGAGGAATATGATCAGAGGAAACCAAGAGTAAAAAGTTAATATCAGCAAAAACACAGAGGTGTAGATCACCTTGTTTATCTCCACCGATGGTAAGGTTAGTCACATACTTCTCAAAACTATTCTGTTGGCACAACTGTTCAGAAAGCTTTTCGTCCTGCCCCTAACAAGAAATAAACTATCCCTTTCAGATTTCACATAGCATGCTGTATCCCTCATAACCCTTTATAAGTCCCACATTTGATTATAATTATTTATGAATACTTTATCTTAAAGTACAGAGTCGATGAATAAAAGAAATTAATATGTGAAAAAATACCATATCGGTCTTACTGGGTATAGTAAGTAAATCAAAATTAGAATGCCTCTGTCGGTCTTCCATGCCTGAGGAAATTAAAAGGTTAAATAAATTATTTGTAAGGCATCACAAGTCTTTTGACAAAGCATAGAAGAAAACATTAGTATCTAGGCAACCCAGATAAAGTGCTTTTTAATTTGGCAAGCTTAAAGCAAGAAAAAGAAAATCAGATGTGGTCTTTAAAAGAAAAATTGCTTATAGATCTACCCCACCTTAAGCAAGTAAAGCCAAAGTCTCAGAGCCCATAGTCTGTCGTTCAAACTTTTATAGAAATGCTAGGAAGGAGTCAAAACTAAATAAAACATAGCCCTCCCCCATTTCATTTAAGAAACTTCTCAACTAATAAAGAAGAACAAAATAAAGAAAAATAATTCTTTAAATAAGACAAAAGTGCAAGTCAAGTGCCAGAGTAGTGGCTCAGTTCAAGGAACAGCAGAAAGCCTTTTCAAAGAATCAGAGAAGGGGGGCAGGGTGGCTCACACCTGTAATCCTAGCACTCTGGGCGGCCAAGGTGGGTGGATCACCTGAGCTCAGGAGTTGGAGAGTGAGACCATCTCTCCTAAAAATTAAAAAAAACTAGCTAGGGGTGGGCCTAGCTACTCTGGAGAGTGAGGCAAGAGGGTGGCTTGAACCCCAGAATCTGAGGTAGCTGTGATAGCTATGATGCCACTTACTCAGCGTGATAGAGTGAGACTCTATCAAAAAGAAGAAAAGAAAAAAGAAAAAAAATCAGGCCCGCTTTACACTCAGCAAGGGGTAGTGGCTCAGAAGGGACTATCCAAAAGGGGAGCACTGGACTTCACTGAGGCAAGAGGAGTGTCTATGTCTGTGTGTGTCTGTCTGTCTTTGTGTGTATACGTGTTGTCTTTCTTTGGTGGGTGCATCCTGTTTTCTCCTTTGAATCTGGACTTAACTTGCTTTTGATCTCGTTAAATGACTGAACAGACTAAAGCAGCAGATTTACTCACACTTCATGCTTAGTTGACTGACCAATGGGGAGACCTCGCAGAAAGGCAAAGGCTCTGGAGGGGGAGTCAGAGTTCCCAGCCCCCAAACTGAGCGATTGTCTTCGTCTGGCCTGAGACCACAGTCATATATATGTTTTGGCATTAGATTCATGATCGGAAAGCAAATATTTTGGCTGGGTTCAGATCCTTTGATCAATTGGGCCTTAATTGACCCCTCGATCAATCTTCTGATAAGTTTAGATTGTTTTCACACAACTTTGTATTTCCAAATTCCAGTGGCTGTTCCAGCCTTTTACCTCCCAGTATCTATTCTAAGATTAGTAATAGCTCTGCTGTTGCTAATACTTAGGTCCTGCACTATTCTTTGTACTCTGCCCAAACCTTTGCAAATAGGCCTAATAATATGCCTCTTAACTTGCACTAATGCAGGCTATTATTATTTTTTCCTGGAATACTGAGTGATACAAGTAGACTGGAGAAGGGACTGGGCTGTAGGGACACATGATAGAATAATCAGAATACAGAAATTCTACATAGTTGGGAAAATCAAAATACGTTAAGTTTGAGGAAGTAGAAGATCATGAACCATTCACCCAAAATATTTAATGACAAATGTGTAGAGACACCCTTGAACACAAATGAACATGAGAATCAAGCATTGGTGCCTTCCTCCCATTTCCCACAGCTCTTCTCCTCCCTGAGCTCCAGGTTTCCCACAGCTGTGCACCAGGTGGTTAAGCTCCTCAGGCATTTGTCTCCCACTCATCCTGCTCTATGAAGCCCATACTTGAGTTTTACAATACAGAGTTATTGATCTTGGGACTCATACAGGTCATGAAATCAACGGAAACTATGTGTGACAAATGCGTGCCTATGTGAATTTTTGCTGGGAGTACAAATCATTGGCTTCCATTAGATTCTCAACTGAGCCTGTAATCCCCACCTCAATACACAATGTTTTAGTGTGAATGATTTATTAATTTCTAATCAAAGGTCCATGAAGGTGTCTAGTGGCACATTGAACACAGTAGGTACAAAGTACACATATTCTGTAGTACTGCCCCAAAGGCAATAGATTCTACTATGGTGTTCGTAAGTAAAAACACGTGGGTTCATATCATGAATGTAATTAGCTGGATGACATTGAAAGTTTTCTTAATCTTTTTTATCCTAAAGAAAGAACAATGGAAAGACCTACATGGGAGTATAATTAAGGAAAATAAGTGAGATATTGTATGGACTCCTCTTAAACTATAAAGCACCAATGCCCCATTCAAGAGTATTTTTATTTTAAATCAGACTCTTTCCATTTAACCTACAATAATAAAACTCCAATGTCATGTCCAGGTATAACTGTTTTATGTATTTTAATAACTTCTGTCATATAATATAAAAAAATTATAACTAGCTTAAATAATCCTAAAACTAAAGGTCATCTGAAATTCTTCTCATAACAATTTCTACACAATTCAATGTTGTTATTGCACGTTATTTAAATTGAAAATATTTTTTAAAAATAGATTTGATATCTGAAAATGTTTGTCAGGAGCAATATGTATTGAATCATATATTATCAATTCCTCACTTATTATATAAACATTTTTGAGGTATTTTGAGACCACATTTATTTTAGTGCCTGGAATCAATTCATTGTTGTGAATTAGAGACAGCCTTATGGTTGTAAAGAATTTAAAAATCATGCAGAATTTAAAAAGGTGGCAGGTTCGAACCTGGCCCGGGCCAGCTAACCAACGATGACAACTGCAAAAGAAAAAATAGCTGGGGATTGTAGCAGGTGCCTGTAGTCCAAGCTACTTGGGAGGCTGAGGCAAGAGAATTGCTTGAGCCCAGGAGTTTGAGGTTGCTGTGAGCTGTGATGCCAAAACACTCTACGGAGGGCAACATAGTGAGACTCTGTATCAACAACAACAAAAAAAAAGAATTTAAAAATTATTTAAATTCAACCTCTGACCTTTATTATTATGTGATTGTGTGTCTGAGTCCCTTTAGTTACATTTTGGATAATAACGTTTAACTCATTGAAAGAATGGAGATAGGTCTTCCTTACGCTTTCATCATGATTTGAGGGGACGTATCTTGAAATGATTAAATCAGGTTAAGTACCAAGTCTTATCATTTAAACAAAAGCTATTGGAGAGGAAGGGATGTGTCAAATGGTATTTTGACCAAATAGATGCTAATTGCCATGCCTTTGAATATATTTATAAAAACTCTTCAACATAGAGAGAATCCAGCACAATCTTGAAATTCAAGTGATTCTTCTTCTTTGGATTAATATTATTATCTTTAGAACTATGCCCACAAATTAATCAGATAATCGAATTTTGGCCTGCATTTCTGTGAAGAAAACAAAACCACAACGAATCTTTATGTAATTAAATACATAAGGCAAAGTATTATTGGAGAATTGAATAAAATAATCATGAATCAGGTTGCTCCTGTTCCAATTGTTGACTTCATGTGCTCTTATGTCTATTACTTAATCTAATTTGTCCAATATTTTATAACATGAACTCTGCTCTTTGTTTCAAAGGATAAACACATTTTGAATAATGATGAAATTGGTTTATTTACTCTACTAGCTAGTGTCACTTACGCTTTAATATGAATCATGGTCCATTATGTTTGTTATGTTCTTCTGAAGAATTGAAAATTTTATCTGATTTATTATATTGATTCCGGTGAGGAAGGTTGAGACTTGAATGGTCTGGGAGCTACTTTGAGTTAAAGCAGCAGGGTAGTGTTCCGTAAATGCTGTATTGATGTTTTCCTATAATTGTTCAGCTTTTAGGATTATTGAAAACCTCTATTATCCAGAATTCCTTTACCTACTAATAAGCTACTCAGTTTAATTTGTACTCCAATGAAATATTCCAATGGAAGAAGGAGTTTTTGACTTACCTAAATAATACTAAAAGTTAGATTCAAAGCATCCGTTGCTTTGCAACACTTAAAGTATACATCATGACACTAACAAAAGATACGTAAATTTTCAAAGCCTCAAATTTTATCTTTTTATGCTGTAGTAAGTTCACAAAACAGAGATGGTAGGAGTGCGATTTCACATATTTCCTTCCTTTTACAAGAGTATGTCTTTATCATGCCATCATTAATGCATTGTCAAAATTTCAATTATTCCGTGACCTGGGCTTTCTTATTGATTTACCTATTTAAAAAGCCACATAGATTTTTACTATATTTTCCAAATAAGTTTCAGCTTCAAATATACTTTTTTATAAGGAATGCCTATTGGAATGGAGTCTTAATATTTTCTTTATTTTCTCCTTTTGCTGTTTTTTTGTTTTTGTTTTTTTTATTTGCTTTGTTGCATTTGTATTTTCATGAAAGAAATTACTCAAAGATTACTAAGAGACATAAAAATATGTACATAGGAAACCAAGAAGTAGTCTAGGAAGAAAGGAATAAAATGAAATATCAGCCTATTGCATCCAAATTGGAATACAGAATGCTTTTGATAAATTGAAGTGACCACAGCTAATGTCATAGCCAGAAAAGACACGAAGAATTTCAGAAGGTAAGTTCTTCATGAGTGAGGGAGTTCAGAACAAGTTTCTCTAACTAAAAACCAAAGCCAAATTTGTCCCTAGAGAAGTCTGATTTATTCACAAAACAAACCCTCCTACCCAGCCACCCTGACTTTATGGGGGCTATTGCCTATGTCTGTAAATGTAAGAGTTGTTTAAAGATAACTCCTGCCCTGTGGTGGCAGAGATCACTCCTGAGCATAACAATAGAGAAGTTTTTCCTTTTCACTTGCATCCAAAGATGAAATTGGGTCTGCAATTAGATCTCAAGACATTGTCACCACATGACATTCTTTAGAAGACAGTGGCATCACAAGGCTACCAGATTGATAATGAAAAGGGCGGGAAGAAAGATTTCAGAAGAGATGCGTTGGGGAGTTCAGGGTTGCTTAATTTGCTAAGATAGTTGTGATTTTTCTTTTATACCTGTAGGTGGCAAGGAATATGCATACATTACATGAGTAACAGTAAAATATGTACTTCATTCAGATACTGAAGTCTTGAGTTAAGTGTCTTACATTCAGAATCCAGCCATGCCACAGTTCAGGCATACCTGCAGACAACACATATTAAAATGCCGATAACACTCATTTGAAGACAGATTTAATTAATAAGATTGCACTTCATAAGTTGCTACTCAGAAGAATAAAGTTATTTATATTGTTTCACAGAAGAAAACTCAATTTACAGTGAGTTTACACTTTGAATAATTCAGTCAATAAAATGTAGACCTTCAGCTAATGGAGTTTTAAGTTTTAAACCAAGTTGAGTGTGGCAACAAGTTCATATAATAAGACATCTCTTTATTATAGGAGAAAATGAAGTTTAATGGTTGTTTTGACCTATGCAACTCATCAATAGTTCCCAGCCTGCCTTAAGAGAATTCAATTTTTAATGGCCTCATGCTCCACTAAATGGCAAAATTTCAAAGGTTACTTCTAGTATAATCGGCCAAATAGATCAGCAAATAGCTTTCACAGCAGCAGAGCTTAGGAAACCACTGTGTCCTGAAGAAAAGGTCATATGTTCAAAGTACTCCATTAAAGATTGTTTCTATATGCTCATATTAAAATGAATTTTCAGTGAAAACAATATAACAAAAAAGTCAAGTTTTACATGTCTATGTGCTAATAAGTTTGTACCAAATAGCTCACTTTTCAAAATACAATTTTCTCGGTACTCTCTGTTTCTTTGTCTCCTTTAAAACATGTTTATGATTCCCTGAATCTAAAAATTTGCAGCCCTGGGAGAGACATCCCATGGTGGCTCCCCTCAGGGACTGTGGGCATCTTGAAGATGTGGACTTCTCCAGAGTTTCCAATGGTTAATGGTCTACTAACATTCAAGGGTTGTCTCAACAACTGAATGACCCCAAAGCTTCACTTCATCTCATATCTGCTAGATTTTTCTCCTTTTCAGTTCTTTCTTTTTTTCATCTTTTTATAACTTTAATTATAAACAATCTTCAAGATTTTAGCTTAGATCTTCTATTTCTATCATATGTGATATCCTTTATCAATGACATCCATATTTATGGATCAGATTCGAAATGCTATTTCTTCCACGAGATTTTTCCATATCTTCCTCAATTAAATGATTTTTTCTCTTCTTTAACTCACATATTTTACCCCAAATATGCCACTTAGTTGATTTGTTTCATGATAATAGTACTAAAGGGTTTGACACATATTTAAAACAAGAGTGACTGCTATCAAAAATTAGAACAAAAGTTATCCTGTTGCAGGAAGATGAGGCCCAATGGAGAGAAAGAGCATCCAAACACCATGTTTGTAAGAGGAAGGGCTTTATTCACCTGCCAGGAGCTTATGGCATGGAAGAATTCCAAATGGCTGTCCTCCTCGACAGGTGTGGTCTTTCCCTTTTTATGGACAGTGTCAAAAAGTTCCACCCCACAGGTACCCTTTTCATTGGCCAGTTTGAATCAAGCAGGAGATGTTATTCCAGCCCCACAGAACTACAGGATTTCACAGAACTTAGAAACTTCCAAGTTCCAGGAAGTTAAGTTTACAAATTCCCAAGGGCTGAGTCACCATGGAGAGGACCCTGCAAATGTATCCTTGTGGTCTCCTTGAGAAGACCTGTTCTCCTAGCCCTCACCCTTCTCCGGTATCCACTCTCAATCCTTCAATCCAAAAATAATATAAACCACATTACTTTATGAATCTAAAGTGAAAGACTGGTGAGAAATCATTTCAAACCAGAATAAAATGTATCATAGCCTAAAATCATTGGCTGAGGGTACTCACACCCTCTCACACTCCCACCCCAGCTAGCAATGAGACCAGGAGGCCCTGGGGCTCCTTCAGAAGACGATAAGGTCATCTGACCAGGTTTCATCAGCCCCGGGCAGGGCCAGCAAAGATGGTGGCGAAGACCCAGCTTCTTCTCCTGTCTGAGCAGCCAGGAGGAAGGATCCTCCCAGGTTTTGCACCGGGCTGGCCATTGTAAGCGGTTCAATGTGCCGGAGGGATTTGGATTCATCTCCATGATAAACCGACAGGGACGCCCCTGGGACATTCCCGTGGATGTATTTGCACACCAAAGCAAACTACTCTTGGAAGTAGTTAGAGGCCTAAAAGAAGGAGAACCGGTGGAATTCACATTTAAAAAATCTTGGAAGGCCTTGAAACAATTCGGATAACAGGACCTGGGGAAGCCCTTGTTTAGGAAGAGGAAGAAGACCCAAAGGGAAGACGTTACAAAAAAGAAAACCAAGGTAGGTGCAGCCCTGTGGTGGCCTTGATCTTCACGCTTTTGGAATGTAGTCTGCCTGCCCAGCCGGGAAGTGCCGCCACTGTCAAAGGCAAACTCATCAGACTGCACTCAAGTGTGACACAGTCGCCCGCCAGTTCTCAGGGCGGATGGGAAGCAGAATCCCAGCCGTGCACTTGGACTTCTCTGGAGCAGTGGGAGGCAGCCTGGCCATACATAGCCACTGTTTCCTCGGAGGCTGGGCAGAGATCTTAGAATGGTTAGGTAGGTCACCTCAAGAAGCTTCCTCCTCCAGGTCGCCCGCAGCACCAGAAGAGCGCAGCAAAAGGAGGCCGGAGTTCCAAGAAGACGTAACACGTCTCAACATCACGCTTCCTTCACCTGGTTGGGAAGCCTGGCAAATACAGGGGAACAGTATTTCACAAACAGCTGCTAGTATTTATTTATTATTTATTTATTTTTGCAGATTTTTTTTTTTTTTTGGCTGAGGCTGGGTTTGAACCCACCACCTCAGGTATTTGGAGCTGGCGCCCTACTCCTTTGAGCCACAGGCGCTGCCCCAACTGCTGGTATTTTAATTACCTTTGAGGAACTGTGAATTTTGAAACAGACAAGGCACTCTAAGCAAATTACATTTGATCAGGGTGTCATGTTTTATGTTATTCAGAGAATGAGATACTATGTATATCAATGTTTATGTGTGAGAGGGAGAAAGCTGAGTCTCTGTGCGTGATGAAGATTTTTGTATGAAAATGTAGACGTGTATATATAGGATTTGCCTTTATATATGGGTATACGGATACAAGCACACACCCTCCCTCACATAATTGGACATTTCCAAGAATTGAAAACGCATGTGAAGTATTTTAGGTGGCTTCGGAAATAATCCCTGGAGTTTTCTTAAAATACCACTTTTTTATATTACATGAAAACCAAAACATGACTGTTACTTTTTGTGTGAACCAAAGGATATTTTAGATCTCAGAGCTGCCAATCATAAGGTACTAAAGGTTTTTAAAACATCCACTTCTCCCGAGTCTGGGATTGCCTCTTTTTCTTGGTATCTGTGGAGTGGTATTTTTTTTCTTCCTGATAAAAAGCAGTACCTTAACTCCTTATGTCTCTGACAGCTGTAAGTTTTTTATTATTACTATTATTATTGGATACATAACTCCAGAAAAGACAATAATGTGCACGTCTGTGACGATATTCCAATGTTTTAAATTTCTATGTTTTGACTGTAAATTGGATGCCTATTAAGAGAAATGAAGGGGAGGGTCGGTTGTTTTCAGTGGTATTTTGATACCAGCTCACTGTAATCATTTCCATGCTGTGACATTTGGGGAGAATTGTGGCAGCAGCAGCTTCCCTGCCCTTGACCAAGTCAATCTGGAGACCATGGTCTGGAGCAGGGAGCCCTCCCTTGTTACTAGTGAAGGCCTCAGAGAAAAACTCCAACCACCTGGCCAGTAGTTTTGGTGGATGTTTTTATTCCCCCTAACGAGTTATCAAACCTGTTTTTAAAACAAACAAAAGCAACACAGAAAAGAACAAAAGACTGGGGTTGAGAATGAAAAGTAAGTGGAATGTTCAGAGTTGCCCTGTGTGAGCTGACAATGATATTGAAAAGGGCAGTGTTTGGTGTCTGTCAACCAGAATGACAAGCCTGGGGCACAGGTACCAAAGCCTCTCGTCCAGATAGCTACAAATATTTTATACAACAAAATTGATGACATGGAAATTATCTTCTGTGTTTGTGCTCGAGTAACCTATATGGTTGATTCAGGATGAACATTCAGTGGTAGAGATAGAGAATCTTCATAGGCTGCTTCTCATCTAAATTAACGTAATAAATCTGCTAGAGACCAATCATAGTATTGGTCCCTGTCAATCATGAAAAAATTATTTTGGGGCCATCTGAGTTCTAGGTGTTATGGGCAAATTTCAGAAACATCTTTAAAAAGATACCAGTTAATTACGATGCTCAATATTGGCAATAAATATAGTTTTGTATGTGCCTGTTGGTATAAGCTCAGATAATTAAAAAAAAAAAAATAGTATGACTCAAAGGAGACATGCTTTGCTGAACAGTTTCTGCTCCTCCTACCTGTCCCGTCATGGGAGACTTCCACATTGCCATTGTTCCAGCAGGCCACACTAAGAAGAAAATGCCTCTGGTTGGGTTACCAGTCCTTCACAACTCAGCTTGAATTTCACAACGGTGTTTGTGAGAATCCCTGTGATATATACTGAAATTTCATCGTGCTCTGATTGCAAAGCTTACCTTTGACGAAACTGAATGTGATATAGCTGTACTATACTTCCTTGCCTCCTGTAAGGATTTAAAGCTTATTTAATTATGTGAAGTGGCATCATTTAACTTTTTAGCAGGTACAATAAGCAGATCAACAGTTAAAATGGAAAACACGGTAAGTTACTTTAAAAATTCAATGCCAAATTCCTTGACCTTAGCAAAGTAGGAAGTTATGGACTTGAAAATTTGACATTCCCTGTTTATATATTAAAATCCACAGCTGAAATCATGATAAAAAAGCACAGAAACACTCTTGAACTGTGGACCTTATGGGAAAATTTGAAATTCTTTTCAGCATCTTACTAGGCTGACCTACTAAGAACATATACCAAACCCATCTTATGGTTAAAAGTTGGGATTTATTTTTTATATGAGAATATTATCACCATTACATACGTACTCAGGCCAAAGACCTTCTCAGGGGATACACCCTATAATGGTGTTGTTTCCCTACAGGCTAGTCTGCAGTCCTGCTTACTTAAAATAAACCAAATACCTGAGAGCTTTACATAAGCAGTATGTACTGATGTCAGTAACTACCTGAGTTTAACATAGATCAAAATTTCTAAATATATGCTATCAGGTCCCCTATTTTTATTTCAGGTAAGAAACCCTCTAACTGCAGTGATTCTCAACCTGTGGGACCCACAGGAACTGTATTAAAGGGCCACAGCATTAGGAAGTTTGAGAACCACTGCTCTAAAGCAACATTCCTCAACTCCTTGCATATCTGAATATCACTGACACAAGCACATCGTCCATTTACAGGGGTGAAATATTATTCTGTTCACAGCAAGAGGCTACCTCCTAGTTGATGTCTGGCACACCTGTGTGCTGTTCTAGCCTCCCTGGCGGCTGGTAATTCTGTGGCACAGAACCTTTTACCTATATTATAAACAGAAATTTACAACTGCATGCTTCTGACAAACACTAGTAAATAATGAAGCATCCTATTTCAGTTAGCAAAATCTCTAAGCATTTCTTTAAAATTATCATGCATTTACTTTAAAAATTACAGGCATTGTTCAACTTAAACAAAACAGAACACAGAAGCAATCTCTGCTTTGCGCAGAGGTGGGGACCAGAAAGGAGGAGCAGGAAGAGGGGTCCATGTATGAGTGAGTGTTTTGTGTATTTGTGCTGGGCACACAGTTTAAAAGATGCCAATCTTCCTCATTTCTGTGTGTGTTGCCCTGAATCCAGGCATATTGCAGCATCATAGCCCCGGGCACATAACTAACTAGCACTGGCTTATTAGGAGTGAACGTGCAATGCCATGCCCAGCTATTGAGGAACAGAGTCCGTGTAGAGCATTGTTTTGCAGGGGTAACTGATAGTGGGACGGCAGGTCTGCAAATGAAGTTGCATTTTAACCAGCCTCACCCTCTTGTCAACATAAATATATATAATTTCTAAAATATATATATATGCCAGTCTCTGAGGCCTATGAGTTATTCATTTGCTACATGGCAGATCAAAGTGGAGACATTTTTATACTTGCATTTTTAGTCTTTACTACAAGACTTCGGATGTATTTTTTTACCTGCTTGTAACTTAGAAGTTTAGTGTGCAATGTAAGGAAAAAGATCAATAAAGGTCATCTTCTTAGCATCATTCCACCACCAAATAAAGAATGCTTTTATTGCTGAGGTGGTTTTTTTATGGACTTTGTAGCAGTGTGACCCCAAGTTACTGCTGGTTATATTTAGTTTGTGAATAGAGTCCCATTAAGTGTTAACAGACTTTGTAATATTCACTTTAAGATGAATTATGGAGGACATGAGAAATCTTATTAAGTCTTAAATTTAATTGAAATTAATTTATCTGTTTTATGGAAGACATGTTTATCATAAAATATACATGTGTATATCCCCTTTGGTTATAAAATTTGAGAAAGTATTTGTAAGTGTAGCTGCACTAATTTCTAGATGTCTCATTGAGACTTATTCATTTTAGAGACTAACAACTTATTGAAAGCATCGAGTTCTGTCTGGCCTAACTATCAACGGCCTCTTCAGGACGTGGTGGTTATGTTGTCTGTGTCAATAGTTGTTCAGATAGAGTGAAAGGTTGACATAGGAATCATTTTTTAATTTTATGGTTGGAACAAAGCCTCAAGGATAGTAAAGTACTCTACTGTGAGAAAGTATTATGATAGTTAATACATCCAAGGTGTAACACTTGTGAGAGTCACTGGCTTGAGAATGATGGTGTTGACGACCTCTTGAGTCACATCTGTCAACCTCTGACACCAGCCCGCATGCTGACTTTAATTAGTGTGTGTTGCTTTTTGGTGTTAACAACTCTAACCATCCTGGAGACCAAAGTGAACCCTGATTTTTATATGTCTTTAATTTGGTGTTTTATATAGTGTTTTTAAATTACCCTGTAGAGTATTAGATTACCTCATTGTCCATTTTGTTTCATATTGTTTACAAGTGAAAATAACACTTGAACTTTGTAAGTTTTCAAAGGACAAACAAGTAGATGTTTGGATGGCTCCTCCCTCGCGTGCAGTCATCTTGAGGGTCTAACACACCCTTTGCCTTTCTGCAGACCAGGAATTTCATATTCTCATTTCATGCCTAATGTCATATTCTATCAATTATGGATATTCTGAGATTTTAAAAAAATTACTTGATGAAAAATAAAACATACAACGTTGGCTTTTAAAAACAATCATTGGATGAGAACAAAATAGAAACTGAAAATAACTCTGTGCAAGTAATTAATTTTATATAATTCCAGCATCTTAAAGCTTCCACATTCCAGTTTCTCTTCCTGATCACTCTCCAGTGACGATTCTGCTTATTTTCCTGATAAAAAGAGAAGCAATCAACAAGGACTTTCCACAGGATGCCGTGAGTGGGATTATCCAGCGGCCTGCTTCTCTGTGGGTCAGTGGCTTCCCCGAAGCCATTATTGAGGTTGTGTGTTCCTAGAACCAGCCCCTGTGCTGCGCTACTGGGCCTCATCTCAGATGAGTGATCCACACTTTCCCTGAGTCATCAGTTCCTCCCTCTCCTATGATTTTCCCATCATGAGTGAACATGCTAAATACCTCCGATCTAGGAAGGAAGAAAGGAAAGGAGGGAAGGAGGGAGGGAGAAGAGAGAGACAGAAAAGGAAAGAAAGAGAAAGAAGGAGTGTGAGAGAGAGAGAGAAAAGAAAGAGGGAGAGAAGGAAGGCAGGCAGG
Source organism: Perodicticus potto (assembly GCA_963574655.1). Classification (NCBI taxonomy): domain Eukaryota; kingdom Metazoa; phylum Chordata; class Mammalia; order Primates; family Lorisidae; genus Perodicticus; species Perodicticus potto. The sequence goes on from CAUYRH010007391.1 coordinate 20,806, forward strand.
CAAGCCCCTGAGGTTTAAAATGTGCTTGTGTTAGGGGGTTTTTGTAGAGAAACAGAACTAATCGAATACATATACATATTTAAGAAGAGGTTGATTAAGAAATTGGGTCACATGATTATGAAGGCCAGAAGTCCCAGGATATACTTCCTGCAAGATGGAGAATCAGAAAAGCCAGGGGTATAATTCAGTCGGAGTCTGGTGGCTGAGAACCAGGGGAGCTGATGTACCTCCGGGTCTGAGGCTGAAGGCCTGAGAACTAGGAGGTGAAGCATTGAGTCCTCTGAAGTCGGGATAAGGAGGATGTCCCGGCTGGTGAAGATAGAGGGTGCGTTTGCTCTTCCTTCTGCTGCTCCCGTAAGCTCTACTCACACTGAGGAGAGTGAACTTGACTCAGTTTGCTGATTCAAGTGCTACCCTCTTCCCACATACACTACATTCTTATACCCTCACACCTTCACAGAGACACCAGAAAAATACATTATCAGCTCTCTGGACATTCCTTAGAATTAGCCATTGCGGTGCAACTACAAATACATTCCTCTACATATATTCTCTACTGTTTTTCTTTACTTATCTCTATTTGTCCCGCTCACTTTAATCCAGCTCTGATCGTATTTTTCCACCGAAGCAGCTTACTTTGAGGTGACAAATGGCCTGATATTGTTAAACCCTATCATTCATTATCAATCCTCATTTTTAAAAAACTTATCCTATGGGTTGGATTTGACACAGTTGAAAAATCTCTAGAAATGGGCTGCAACCAATTGCTTAATACTATTGATCCAGATAATCCCTCAACCACAAATGTGAGGGAGCTGAACAGGCCATAGCTAAGGTTCTACCACATCATACAAGTGCAACAGAAAGTGTGGACTCCAGCTTGACATCCTGGCTGTGTCCTTCTGATTATGCAATTTAAAAGCCCCACGCACCAAGTTCCAGGATTCCCCTATCCAAATCACATATCTGCCTATTAGTCCTGATGACCTTCTGAGAGTAATTTTTGTTTTCAATTATATTTAGTAACATTTTATGTAAATGGTGTGCCTATATTCACCAGTAAATTGGTATATAGTTTCAAAAAAAATTTTTTTTTGTTTTCTCGAGTATTTGTATTAAAGAAAAGTTGGCCTGATAATATCATTTATGGAGTTCACTATAATTTTTCTCAGAGATGCATGGGAATTGGCACTGAGATCTTAATAGCCATTTCCCAGAATTCTCTACCTGAAAGTCCCAACCAAATTAGTACTTACTTGAAATGACTTTTTTTATTATAATCTGTAGTATGCTGTGTGCCTCCTTAGTAAGACCAGACTTTTGCTTTCATCCTTGATGCTGTAAGTAACCAGTATAAATTTAATTTCATTTGTACTTCCCACCTTAAAATTCCCAGAGCTGTGAAATGGTCCCAAGGATAAAAAGGTCCAAATCATTACTTTTGTTCCCTGTTAATGAACATTTCTCACTTTGATACTTTTACTGTCTGCCAAATATCTATTTTAACCCTTTGCGACTGTTTATGTGTGCAATTTGGGCTTAAGAATGGAAACCCAAATCCCATCTTTAGAAACTATATGCTGGTAAAGAGAAGTAGCTAGAGTAATTGACTGATGTATCCACACTGGTGAATTAGACCCTGAGTAATAGTTTCCCTTTTAATAGAAAAGTTTTGCTCTTAACTATATAAAAACACATTTCATTTCATAAATCATTATATAAAAATAATTATTTCCATTAGTTATTTTCATTCTAACCGAAACATACTTTAAAATTTATAATTAATTCTCACCAAGCAGAGTTATTTTAAAAACCAGTTTCCCACGTCTGATGAAACGCAGTTTCCCAGTTTCTCTGCGTCTTCCCACAGGTAAGTTAAGATTTTGTGAAAGAAAAAAAATTGTAGATTTAATTTTCTGTGCAAATGTTTTGCATATAGTTTATCAATTTGGTGGCATTTTAAATTGCTTTAATAAGACTTCCTGAATCATTGAATCTTACCTGAACATAATTTACTTTAGGAAATGCTGTTATTAACCACTGAGTGTATTATATCTTAAAATGTCTTCATTTTAAAATTATTGGAATAAAATTGCATTATGAGCTCACTCAAGATTGGGGAAAATAAGTGAATTTCTCATAAACAGTGAGTCAAATTTAAATCCATATTAATGCAAATGTACTTTCGCTGACCTTGAATGAAAAGCAAACTGATTGCCTTGCTGTGTTCCTTGAGATTACAACCAAGCTGACTGCGTTTTGATTATTTAGAATAGAGCGATTTAGTAACTGATTAATATACTCAATAAGATGAAACAAGAACATTTTCTCTTATCTTATTTAGTCTTACTTTGGTAAGCTGTGTTTCCTCAGTATAACAGGAAATGTTTTTACAAACATAATGGGAAATAGGAATTAGCCGATCCTACTTCATGCAGAGATGAGAACAGAGAACTGGATGTAAGTTAGCAAAGATCAGCAATAGCACCTAAATCAAAGAACAAGGCAGTGCGTCAAAGTTGAGGGCTCTGAGAGAGGTGAGGGTGGGCCTGGGGAGCGAGCCCTGAGTAGACACCGGGGTGCAATGAGAGGGTCAGAATACTGATAGAAACTTCTAGTATAAAAGAGGAAATTAAAGTATTGGGAATTTAGAAGACTGTCAAGTACATTCCTATGATGGGCTATATTGCTGCCTGCAATCCGTGTACACGACTCAGGTATATTTACAGGGTGTGGGACGTAAAAGGACAAAAACTGCCATTAATATACACTGACACCAGGGGTGACTGGGCACACTGACAGAGTCCCATTTTATTAACACTACCTCCTTGCTTTTCTGCCTGAGGACTTTCTCTGGAGAACTTGCTTACCTTGCAGACTGGAAGGCCTAGAATGGTTGGAAATTTTACACCCCAGGGAATACTTTCAAGCAAAGATGGACCCTAATGGTGGATAAATTCTGCAGCTTACCTGCACCTTGGGGATACAACACTGAGGTGAATTTAACATAGTTCTTCAAACACTTACCAGTGTGACTAAGTCCTGATCAATGAGGAGACTGCTTATCAATGCCCTCTTTCCCGCCTTTCCTCGGTTTCCCATTGCCTCACTTGGCTTCCCTGGATCAGCCCTCAAATAAACAAACATCCTTGAGAAACTTTGCTTTAGAGGTAGCTAGCTAGGGACTGGGAAGCAAAAGATAGAGTAAAACAAAGAACTAATACATTTTCTTATTAGTTCCACTATTTAATATAATTATCAAGGTAGTGATCGACTTTAACCATTTTTGCCTCTAGAAACATAGATTAACTATTCAAATCACTGCCCTTGGTCTATAGTTTTTTGAAGCATATCTATCAAAAATACATATTCTTCAGAATACTTTCAAGTTTCTTTTTGGGCAGGAGGGATCTATCAGCATTGAATAAATAAGATTTTGTATTCTTTCTGATATTCTGATGGCAATCCTTCATAACATCAATAAAAATGTAAATGTTAACTTTATAGAGAATCAACGAAAAGTAAGCAATGCCTCCAAAATTAGGTGAGTCTGAAAGTACATCTCAAGAGCCCTGTGAATATGACACCAGATCAGGGAAAAGCCATCCAATAATTCTTAAATTACATATTTGTATGCGTTTCACAGATTCAAAGAGTTAAAAATGATACAATGAAAGTCGAAATAGAACACATGATGAATCTTCAGTAACATCTATTGGATATTTAACAAATTCATTTGCTTTTAAAAATGGTACACCAATGAAATAGACAATGTTGACTTTATGTTTATTAAAACCTTTTTTAGAATATTTTACTTAGTTTTTATTCACGTGAAAATATAACTTGTTGCTATGGTTCTTAGCATAACTATGATAAGAAGTTTTTATTGCCTTAATTTATAAGGTTATTTAGCCACATAGATTATCCAACAATATGTCTAAATCTCTTCCTGGCATTGTCGGTATAATCTGTGCCCATTATAAAATTCATTTGCTGTTTTAAAAATCTTCCAACAGATCTATTATTTTATGTTGAATGGTGTTATTCAAATTTCCTTCACCAACTTATAGTACCTGATATGATATTACTATAGCAGATTTTTAATCATAGATAATCTTCTCAAGCATGCTTTCAGAAAATTCCAAGGTTCACTTGTAGGTGCACGAAAATTAAGGGAAAAAGTATAGGAACTAGTTAACAATAGTAATCTTTCAATATATTACAAAGCTACAAATCAGTTACATTGGGATCAGTTTTAACATACATCTGATTCATTTGATTCTTCTGAAGAGTTAAGAATCAAGATATATGACATTGTAATGTTTCAAAGGTAGCCATGAAATGTAAATCTACTGATTTATTAATGAGCTTACTGACAAGTGTTTATAGACATTATTTTGCAACTCAATCTTTGGCTATTTTTTGTTGCAAATTGCATCATTTGTCACAAGCTAAGTCATGATTAATTCTTAATGCACTTTTTTAAAAAGCAAAAAGTAATTTGTTCTCATGTGAAATCAACTTCAAATAAATAACGACAGTCTATAATCAAAGATGAGGTAAGAGTGCACATTTGGAAATTAAAAATAAATATACAGAAGAGATAAAATAAAATTCCAACTGACATGGTGCAAAAATTGGAAATGGCAAGACTCATACAATATTTTGTTGTTTTAAAATGATGACTTTTATTCCCCAATACCATTTTACAAAGAGGCATCATCACCATTAGGCAGCTATTTGTGCATAGAGAAGATTAACTGAAAACATTATGCCTTCTTTTTCTTTCAAAACTTCTCTCTCTAAAGAATGATTTATGTGTTGAAGATGGTGGCAGTACAAAAGTGGCAAAGGAAAACACTATTTGTTTACTAATTTACAAATGCAAGTTTGAGATTTTAATCATAATTTTTATGTCTTCCTTACAAGCTAGGCATATTATTTTAATATTTTGTTATATTTAAATAACTTTGCAGTTCTATTTCAAAGACTAGACTTCAAAATAGGCAATAATGTTTTCAATAATTATGATAATAATTCATTCTTTTATTCAAGAAATTTTTGAGTATTAACATCATATAGGCATCTCTCAAAGCACTGGGGATACCATAAATAAAACTAAGCAGACAATATTTCCACACGTATGGACTGTACCTTCTAGTTAAGAGAGACATTCAATGAACAAATATACAAAGTCTGACAATTACATTCATGAACTCTTCCTAGAAAAAGTGCTAAATATCACTAATTAGTGATAAATTAGTTATCACTAAATATCACTAAATATCACTTCATTTTAAATATCACTCATAGTTACCTTGAAAATACTCCCCTTAAGAAGCTATGCACCAATACCAGCACCTAGTCCACCCTTCAAAGCATGTTGGAACTCTTTTTCTGAACTTGCCATCAGAGCTATAATTGTATTACCCTTAATGTCATGAATGTCTTTAAAATATCTTCCTTTCAATATTTCCTTAATCTTCAGGTAAAGAAAAAGTCCTTGGAGCCCAGATCAGCTGCATAAGGAGGGTGTTCCAACACAGGTATTTGTTTACTGGCTGAAAGCTCCTTCATGGACAGTGCCAGTGTGTGATGCAAGAGCCATTGAGTGTTGACGAACAGTTCAGGTCATTTTCCTCTAACTTTTTCACACAGCCTTTCAGCACTTCCAAATAGTAAACTTGGTTAACTGACCAGTTGGTACAAATTCACAATGAACAATCCCTCTGCTATCAGAAAAGGTGAGTAACATCGTTTTGTCTCTTGATTTGGACTGATGGAAATTTTTTGGTTGTTGAGAGTTGGCTGACTTCCATTGTGCACTTTGACACTTTGTTTCAGAGTCATATCAGTACGCCCATGTTTCATCCTCAGTGACAACATGGCCCAACACATCGTCTTGCTTCTCCAAAAGGTCTTGGCAAGCTTTGACTCTCCTTTGCTTTTGCTCATCAGGGAGCTGCTTTCGGACTGGTGTGTTTTTGCACACACCACAATTTCCAGTTAGATTTTCCTAATTGTTCCTCTATCAATGTTACTTGGTCTGCTATGCTTCTTACAGTCAGCTGATGATTTTGACACACAATTCAATGAATTTTTGCAATGTTTTCATCACTTCTGCTTGCTACTGGCTGCCCCGACCTCTCTTCATCAAAGACATTTTTCTCTCCTCTCAGAAAAACATTTAACCCATTGTACACTGCTGTTTTCTTCATAGCATCATTCCCATACACTTGTACTAACATGTCCCTGATTTCACTTCCACTCCTTCCAAGTTAACAAAAAATTATTGTTAGTTCATTGCTCTAGTTCAAGCTTGGAAGATCTCATGACAGATCACAAAAACACGCAACAACGATGGTGAACACCACTCAGCAAGACACGGCCGCACATTGACACGCACACAGCTGTGAGGCACTGACGGCCCAGGTTAAGAAATCTTACCCAGTTGTTTGTACATTGCTGCCACCATAAGTGCATGGCGGCAAATTTGTAAACTTAATTGTCAGACGTCACATAATATCAGGTGGAGGAGAGAGCTATAGACCGAAATAAAGTAGAATAAAGGTAACAGGCAGAGGGCAATCTGGGCAGAGAGGCACAGCGGGGAGCTGCTCTAAGAACTAAAAGGTGACAAAGTAAGATCCCACTAAAGCTAAAAATATTCCCATCTATTTTACTCTAGTAATTTAATATTTACATCTTTTAAAGCTTTAATCATTTTAATTGTTTGCTAATGAAATAAAGCTTATCTTTTCCCCAAATAGCTATTACTCAACAGCATAAAATGAATAAGCCATATTTTCTGCATTCATTATAAGCTGCTACTTCATTACATGCTGAATTTCAAAGAACACAGTCATGGTTCTGATTTTTCTTTTTTTACTTTCACTGATCCATTTGTCAATTTTTGTCCCCAAAGTACACTCTTTTCATAACTCAATTTTATCACTTAATTTTATTTCTCATAGAATGATACCAAACAAATTTATAAATGTTGAATACTATTTTTTTTTCAAATGAACATGAGGATCAGATTTTCACATTTTACAAACTGTTGCTGGTACTTGGATGCATTGTCCTATCAGGAAGTACTTTGTACCAATTCTGGATTAAAACTGCATTGTATTTACATACTTATTAGGGTGAAGATATATAACTATGATATAGTGATATATATGTATTCCTCTTTTTTGACCTCACACTTAGAATTCCCATATTTCTTCTTTTCAGAATCAGGTAGTGTTGATGAAATGCACACAGACATGCCTAGCATATAAATAAATAATTAAACAAAGGATATACATGTTTAAGTGTACATACACAGATATAATTGGTATATCAGCAACAAACTGTATGAAAAATACATACCATGTGATGAAATGCTGAGTTTTAGCAGTAAACCACTGTAAAGGCTTTATTCATGGGTTGCTTTAGGTAAAACTGTAAGGTTGCTTTTTGTTAGATTTTTACTTTGGAACATACTTTGTGTTTTCTATGCAAAGGGTTTTGGATCTGAAGTTTTATAACTTTTTCTAGCTCTAGATTTTTTCTTTTCTTTTCTTTTTTTTTTAAATACATGTATTTTATTATTCTTCATTACATTATTTCCCCTCCCCCCCACCCGTCCGTGATAAGACAGAATTGATTTACAGAAAAGAATACAGAAAACACCAAAGCTCCTGGTAGTGGGAGAGATTTCAAGTGGGGAGAGAGAAGCTCTCTCCGTTCCTCTCCCGGTCTTTCCCCGTCTCCTCCTC
>CAUYRH010007393.1:0-31801 GCA_963574655.1 Perodicticus potto
TCCATCATCTCTGACCATGGTGTAGAGTCCATCATCTCTGACCACTGTGTAGAGTCCATCATCTCTGACCACGGTGTAGACTCCATCATCCATGACCACGGTGTAGAGTCTATCATCTCCAACCACTCTGTGGAGTCCATAATCTCTGACCACTTTGTAGCATCCAAAATCTCTGACCACCATGTAGACTCCATCATTTCTGACCATGGTGTAGACTCCATCATCTCTGACCACGGTGTAGAATCCATCATCTCTGACCACTGTTTAGACTCCATCATCTTGGACCACTGTGTAGAGTCCATCATCTCTGACCTCGGTGTAGACTCCATCATCCCTGACCACGGTGTAGAGTCTATCATCTCCGACCTCTCTGTGGAGTGCATCATCTCTGAACACAGTGTAGACTCCACCATCCCTGACTACGGTGTAGAGTCCATCATCTCTGAGCACTCTGAAGAGTCCATCATCTCTGACCACTGTGTAGAGTCCATCATCTGACCACGGTGCAGAGTCCATCATCTCTGATCACTGTATAGACTCCATCATCTCTGAGCACTCTGTAGAGTCCATCATCGCTGACCACCATGTAGAGTCCATCATCTCTGACCACCGTGTAGAGTCCATCATCTCTGACCACCGTGTAGACTCCATTATTTCTGACCACTGTGTAGACTCCATCATCTCTGAGCACTGTGTAGAGTCCATCATCTTTGACCACTGTGTAGAGTCCATCATCTCTGACCACTGTGTAGACTCCATCATCTCTGACCATGGTGTAGAGTCCATCATCTCTGACCACTCTGTACAGTCCAACATCTCTGACCACCGTGTAGACTCCATCATCTCTGACCACGGTGTAGACTCCATCATCCCTGACCACGGTGTAGAGTCCATCATCTCCGACCACTTTGTGGAGTCCATCATCTCTGACCACTGGGAAGAGTCCATGATCTCTGACCACTCTGTAGACTCCATCATCTCTGATCACTGTGTAGACTCCATCATTTCTGCCCACTGTGTAAACTCCATCATCTCTGACCATGGTGTAGAGTCCATCATCTCTGACCACTGTGTAGACTCCATCATCTCTGACCACTGTGTAGAGTCCATTATTTCTGACCATGGTCTAGAGTCCATCATCTCTGACCACTGTGTAGACTCCATCATCTCTGACCACGGTGTAGAGTCCGTCATCTCTGCCCACCGTGTAAACTCCATCATCTCTGACCATGGTGTAGACTCCATCATCTCTGACCACTGTGTAGACTCCATCATCTCTGACCACGGTGTAGAGTCCATCATCTCTGACCACGGTGTAGACTCCATCATCTCTGACCACGGTGTAGAGTCCGTCATCCCTGACCACTGTGTAGACTCCATCATCCCTGACCACTGTGTAGACTCCATCATCTCTGATCACCGTGTAGACTCCATCATCTCTGACCACCGTGTAGAGTCCATCATCTCTGACCACCGTGTAGACTCCATCATCTCTGCCCACCGTGTAAACTCCATCATCTCTGACCATGGTGTAGACTCCATCATCTCTGACCACGGTGTAGACTCCATCATCTCTGACCACTGTGTAGACTCCATCATCTCTGACCACGGTGTAGAGTCCATCATCTCTGACCACGGTGTAGACTCCATCATCTCTGACCACCGTGTAGAGTCTATCATCTCTGACCACTGTGTACAGTCCATGATCTCTGACCACTGTGCAGACTTCATCATCTCTGACCACTGTGTAGAGTCCATCATCTCTGACCATGGTGTAGAGTCCATCATCTGTGACCACGGTGTAGACTCCATCATCTCTGACCACCGTGTAGACTTCATCATCTCTGGCCACCACGCAGCCTGCTTCACTCCTGACCACCATGCAGAGTCTCATACCCCTGTAAATGCTTGTTCAGTGACTGAACAAATGAATCATCTCTTTCATAACTACTTCACTCCTTTCTCCAACAGTACAGAGATATTAATTCTAAGGAGAGTCTCTAAATAAGCCCAGAAACTCATGTGATCCCATTTTCAGACTTGTTCTGGTAAGTGTTTTGCGTTAGGGACTTATTAGAAGCCTGTTCACCCACTTAGTGTTATGCTTTTCTTCTCCCCTTTTGCCCTGAATGGAAAGTTTCAGAGGAGATGAACTGGCTGGAGGTGAAAGGAAAATGACCAGAGAAATTCACAGAGCTGTGGATTCGGTACAAGACAACATCAGCACGCATTATCTGTGCAATACCTCCTATATGAACTCTTTATTTCAACTTTATATTAATTAAAAGGACACTGCTCTAATCAACAGGTGCATTTAATGCTCTGTGAAGAGCACCCACCTCTGCCTGGAGCTTCTCAGGAAATGAAAGTGATACCTTTTTAAAAGAGGTTAAAATGTAAACAATCAAGTGGTTTTGATATCTCACTTCTACACCAAATGCAAAACCTTTTTTGATTTCTATCTCGTTCTTTGCATACGAGGCATACATTGGGTGTTGCCAGATGACTAGTTAAATGTCTTCAAACCCCAAACCTCCTTTTCCACAAAGAGCTGCCTTTTCCTAATTTTTTTCCTTGCAAGCTACATGATGTTTATTTGACTGTGTTAAGACAGAATGGCCGTCTTTTTCTTCAAGGTCAACTAGATGATTAAGCTGTCATGACTCATCAGGTATCTTCTGTTCAAAATATTGCAAAGTGCCCGTTGGCTTTCCCCAGTTAAAGGGAACATTATGAGGCGAGTGTCTGAGCTGAAAGAATGGAGTTCAGGTCCCTTCCCGGGGGTCTGTGTACCCAGGAGCAGCTTGTGGAAGCTCCCGGAACCTGTAGAGGGTCCCTGAGAGGAGAAGGTGGGAAGGCCATGTTGTGGTGCCTGGCACGGGCCCTGCTAACTAGGAGACCCCCGGGAAGCCTGGCCGTCCTCCCCTTCCCTCCCTGTGGCTGACAACGAAGCAGGCTGTTTGTGTCTGAGCTCCACATGCCATCATTCTTTTAGCAACTCTTTTCCATTCCATCAAGTTTCTGAGGAAATTCACCAGGAAATATCTGTCCCAGAGATCTCAGCAACAAATTAAATGCACTGGAGCCTGAAGGCCTGGCTGGGCCCCTGACCCGCTCACCACACTCCGCCAGCACTCTCTGCTCATCCAGGTCAAACCTCCGTCTGCCCAATTCCTCAGATTGCCGTGCCTCTGTCAAGAGCCAATGCACCCCAAAACACCTTTCTCTGGCAGAATGGTGTTTAAATACTACCATGCCCGTGCTTTTCCATATCCCTCTGCTTCCGTTTCCTTGCTGTAAAATTGGGGTTGATGATACTTGGATCAGAAACAAAATGGTAGAGGAGCTTAGCCCAGGCCTGGGCATGCCACTGTGCCCTGGATACCACAGCCCTATGGGTCCAGAGGGTTTTCTTCCTTGTAAACCAAGAAAAATGATTTTTAAAAATCAGTTTAAAACAGTTTAAATCATTTTAGAACTAGCCCTTCGAGTAGGTAGAAGCAGCAGGTACAGAGGCTGCTCACATCACAGCATCTCAGCTCTCACCTGGTCCAGGAATGCACCTGCGTTTTACCAGCCCCAATCCCTCTTGGTTCCCAGTGGTGGCTGTCGCCATCGTCCGTAGGCCACGTTTTCATCTTTGCTTTGAGATCAGTCATAGTTTGAGGGGTTCTCCCACTATGGAGAGCTCTTTTCTGAAACAAGACTTGCACACCTGGTGGGGGGACGCTCAGCACAGGCAACCACCTCGCTCAGCATCCGAGGAACGTTGTGGTGGCCACCTTGTTATAAAACGATCAAATCCTTTCTTATTTGTGTGACGCCAGTTGCACGCCGTGAGGCCATCCTAAGGTTGGGCCGTCACGTGTGAGAAACCTAGAGAAACTTTGAGGTGACACAGCCTCAGGGGAACAGGCCGCCTCACAGAGGCTCCCACACCTCCTCTGGAAAGCAACACCAGCAGCAGTCACAGCTGAGGAACGGACAGGAAACGATTCCTGCTAGGCACAGGCCCCAGCGTGGGCACCTGCATAGCAGGCCGGTCCTTACCTTGGGACATTGTCCCCATCTGGCATCCAGACTTTCTTCTGTGCCCACTGCCCTCGGGGTGGTCCCCCCCGCCCCGTCCTCTCTTCTGTTTCTAGAACTGCAAGCACATTTGTGGCAGACGGAGTCTCCTGGCCTGTGAGGGCAGGTGCCTTGAACAGGCCTTGCGTGAAAAGACGGTTGTGCTGTAGAATCAGGCAGATGGTGCTTCCCCGGCCAGGCCTGGAGTCCGAGAAGCCACTCCAGCAATGGCGGTTTCAACTCCCTCTTTCTAAAGTGGCCACTGAGATGTCGTACCCTCAGGTTTGTTGTGAGGACAACAGGTGAGACTCTGGGTCTGATGTTCAAGTCCAGGACAGCCAGGAGGTGCTGCCTGAGATGGTGGGAGCTGGGGGACCTTTGTCTGCAGAGGCTGGAGAAGGACGGACTGCCTGGCAAGAGCCCAGCACCCAGCACACAGAGTCCTCTGCCTCAATTTCCAGTTCCAAACTTAAAGTTAGGGATCTGAGGCTGTTCAACATCACATCTGACTCCTGGGAGACTTCGGCTCATAAGATGCGTCTCAACAGGCTGCCTTTAGTGCTTGGACCCATTTCCGTGCTGAGAACTTTTGTTCTCTGCCTGTTATTTTCTGCATATCTGAAATGTGAATGTTATTTAAATTGATGTGGTAGGACTGTAATACAGCTAGCATCAGAGCTGGGATGAGAGTTCAGGGCTCAGCTCAGGGTCCAGCTTGTTTCCTACCAAACCGCGTCCATCTCAGCTTCTGCCAACTTGGAAACCTTGAGGAAATCGCGTCTCTGAGCCGAGGAAGGATCTCACAGCATCAGCCCTCACCCTGCCTGCCTGGGTTTGCCATCTCCACTGTTGTTCCTTATTTCTTACACTTTATGTCTCCTCCTACTGGGCGGCACGTGTGGCTCAGTGCTGAGGGCACCAACCCCATATACCGAGGGTGGCAGGTTCAAACCCATCCCTGGCCAAACTGCAACAAAAAAAAATAGCCGGGCGTTATGGCAGGCACCTGTAGTCCCAGCTACTTGGGAGGCTGAGGAAAGAGAATCGCCCAAGCTCAGGAGTTGGTGGTTGCTGTGATCAGTGACGCCACAGCACTCTACGGAGGGTGATAAAGTGACATTCTGTCTCTACAAAAAAAAAAAAGAAAAGAAAATGTGTATTTCTCCTCCTATGACCCTCCCTATCTGAAATCAGAGCCTTCATCTTGTATTTTATGTGTAACCCAAGGGCTGCCTGGGAAGATGCCACTATGCCAATGCCCTCCAGCTGTGCGGGGCCCTCTAGTTCCATAGTCAAGCAGCTAGGAGATCCTTAGTCCAACGCGTAGATTTGTGCCCTGAGCACAGACCATTCGTGATCTGCAGTAAATGAATGAGCATTTGAACTTTTGACTGTGCTCAAATTCCTTTTCATACCCAGAGGCCAATCTCAAGCAAGACTTTCTCATGTTAACCGTGGTGTGTTGTACTTAAGAAAAGCAGCACTTTGCCTCCAGATGCTGGAGTGTGGACAGAAGAAACAGTCATTTACTAGGCCCTTCTTTCCATGCTAAGGTTTGGGTATCTGCCTCTCTGTCCAGGAGACAGATTTGTAACTTTTGGTGGTCAAGAACCCGTCTAGGTGCCTCTTCCAGCCTGTGATTTGGGTAGCACCAAGGACAGGCATCGAATTCAGCTCCAGGACAAGAACTTGCCAAAAAGATGGCTTGAAATGTTGTCCACCTCCCTCTGGAGCGGCGACCACTGCTGCCCTTCCACGTCCACTTGAGTCAAACCGAATGCCGGGTGATGGCAGGTGCTGCACTGACACATTTGACAGCACCCAGGTAAATTTCAGAAACCGTCCTCGCAAAGCACATGATCTGGGGGGGGGGAGGGGTGTGAATTAGAAAATATTTCTATGAAGTTAAACAGAACCCTGAAGGCACCAGTGAAGGCTCTGCCTGTTTGTCCCCAAATGGCAAACTTGAGGGGTCACTTCTAAGTTCAACATGTTTTCGTAAGAGAGCGAAGATGTATTGAGCTCACGCTGGCCAGTTCCTTTTAGAGATCATTGCAAACAGCTGCAGAAAGTAGTCTTGTTTTTGTGCACGCTACAAGGACAGTTCTTTTCTTGCTGTTCCTGTTCTCAGCCATGTCATTGCACCTGTCCCCCGCCACATTTGGACATTGTCTCACTTTATTGTCCCCAAATCCTGGGGACAAGAATTATGGACCCCATCCTGGAATAGAGTTCTCTGAGCTAGAAGCCAGACCAGAGTCTAGATCTCAATCTGGCGAACACACCCATTATCTGCTGGGACTGCAGAGCAACTGAGGTCTTGGGTGGTCTCACCAGCACAAATTGTTACCGCAAGGCAGATCCCCAGGCCTAGGAGATGGTTCTCTGCTGGGTTTTGGAGGATGCTACAACTAGCATCTGCTGAAGGCCCGTGAGTCAGGAGGCCGGAGCCTGGGTGGGGCTGCCGAGGCAGAATCTGCACTCACCTTGCCCATTCATACCTGTTCTGGGAAAATGCGTCGTGCCCTGGAAGTGTCAGCCCGACACGTTTCACCAGGCTCGATTTCCTGGGCATGTACACAAAAAGAAACCACACCCTCCACCTTACTAGAGAAAAAAAGACTCAGATGAGACTCCCTGAAGAAACCTGGGGAGTGTCCTGTAAAACTGGATTGCTGGTGACTGCGCACCTGTGGGAGTGTCGTGGGGGAGCAGGCAGGAGGATGAGACTAAGGAAGGTGGCACATCGACAGGGGCAGGCTTGCCAGAAATAAGAGAGCAGAAGCCCAGGGTCACCAATGCACCTGCGGCCACTGCCTTGAGCACAGGCTTTGGAATTCTGTGGCAGTGCATCCCGGACCCACAAATGACAGCCTTCATATGCTCACCACACCCTCGGCTATCTACTAGAATAATGTATTTCCAGAATAAACCGTTTTTCAGATAATTTCATGTATGTGTACATTGTGTTTCTAAATGTTATTTTATCCCCATAGTTAATCCAATGAAGTGACCATTATTGTCCTTATTTCCTGGAGCGCCTGTGACCTGCCCAGAGATCCTCAGGCCTCCACCTGTCCTCCAGCCACACAAGCTACTGTGGAGTGACTTCCCGTGATCTCCAGTCAGAAACAATAAAATCTGCAAGCAGATTTAATTGTAATATTGCCTAAGCGCTCTTAGACCCCATAATTGATGAGTGCTTATTAAAACATATTGGCATGATAAACATTTTACACGGTGCCTTTGTGACAGGAGACCAAGGGTCTGGACATTCTTCACATCAGAAATCCCTCTGCTTGCTGTATTCTGGATGGGAGAAAAAAACAATTGAGCAAACAGGTCTCGATGCACCTGTCATTTTTAAGGAGCAGGTGGTGGGAGGGTATGCAAAGTATAGGGGATAAACTCCACCTCTGTTTCCCAAGACCAGCCTCAGCCTTCAGGAATTGCAGCCTAATTATTAGTGTGAAGGAGAGTCTGAGAGAGAAGAAGAGGCAGTTCCTTCTTTTTCAGAGTGCAGAGAAACGTACACCTTTGACCTCCTCGTGCCTTACAGAACAGGAACACATCAAGGGTCAGCTGTCAGAGGAATTGCAAAAGTTGTTTGCGTATGTAGCCTATATTTTCTAACTACGATGGTTCAGCAAACCAAAGGTAGGAATGCAAAGGTTAAAAGGCTTAACTATGTAGGCAGGGATCTCTCACAGATTAAATTGGCTTAAAATCTTTTGTTAAACCCATTCAGTTTTGAATTTTTAATAAGCTTGTAAAGTTAATTTTTTTGCCTGCCATTCCTTTCAACAAAGTCAGCGATGACTTTTTTTTGGTGTGCTTTTTTTTAAGAAACCCCAAAACGTTTGACCTGGAAATCATACAAATAATAGGCTTTCAGGTGCTTTTTGCTTTCTAAAATAAGCCAGATGAACATAACGAGCTAAGGTTAGGGCAGCTAAAGTGTCCCAGAAGCAGGACTTAGTGGAGAAGCATCTTTGCTGCCAGGGTGTTTCATGCCAACCAGGGAAGGAGGCACAGGTACTATCTTATCACCTTCAAAGACAATTTTAAATGAAGAGGGAAACCAAGATGACTCAAGAGCTCTTGACAAGGGCAAAAAACAAGAAAAAAAGAAAAAGAAAAAAGAAAATAAAATTAAAAAAAGAAAGAAAGAAAGCAGTCTGTCAGAGCGTCGCATGTTTTTATACAGCCTGTGCCAAGGGAAAGCTGTGATTAAGGCTCTGTCATTTTTATTTGCAGACTTTCAGTTCTGCTCTAATTTGGTTGAAACCATTGGTTCCGTCTTTCATTTCCTGTAAGATGGTATCACGGAGACCACGTTCTGGGCACTTCTGTGTAGTACCGACAGGCTCCAGGTCAGAGGAGCAAGGCCCTGTGTTGTCCTCTGTGAGGGAAGCATCCTGAATGGGGGACTCGGCCCTTTTGGGGTGTCGTCCTCAAGGTAGGGCTGAGTGCTCTGAAGGAGAGAGAGGGCTGCCAGCATTCACCCCTGCCACCAGAGTGGGGCCAGAGTCTCAGTACTGAATGCAGAAGTGGCGGGTGGAGAAGAACGCCATTTCCACTGCCCTTGGAGCTGTGGCTTTGAACCCAGTGAAAACCAGAAGATTCAGGGAACTGGAAATTTACTCGATGACTTTGGCTCAGAAGTTAAAAATTCAGTTTCTCTTTATCCTAAATGTTATACAGAGCTTGACTCCTGCACACACACCAAAGAGTAAACACACGAATAAATAAGCAAAGAAGTAAATAAATGAAGAAGGAGGAAGGAAGGAGGAAGAGGGGGGAAAGGAACAATGGTGTTTGTTTTCTACTTTGAAAAAGAAGCAACTGACTGTTACTAGTCGTCAGTATTCTTTTTAATGCTAATAGTTAAGCACAGTTTTCTTGGCTAAGGAGAAATCTTTTTGAGAAAAAAGCAGTGAGTGTGGATGTGGGGAGATGGAGGGTCCCCGGCTCTTCGTGTGTTCTTGGCAGCGTGGGATCGGCCACGGGCCTGTCAACATGCGTGGAAGGTGCCAGCACCCTGGTTGTCAACGTGGTGTGTTCTGATGATTCTTTGGAACATACTTGAAAAATAAAACAAACAAAAATCCTTTTGTTTTAAGCAGCTTGTTGTCTCAGCTATAGAACTTTTGAGTGGGACCAGGAGTAAAATTCAATAAAGGGTTAGCGGTGTCTCTGGGCTGACCCTGGGCCGACCCTGGCCTCGGGAACCCTCATAGCACCCTGGGATCCGTCCTGGGAAAGGGACTCAGAGGAGAGAGGGAAGTGGGGGCAGAACTGGCAGGGGCCCAGCGCTCTGAGGACCCCAGAGCAGCCCTATCTTGGACGTCCCTATTCAGGGGACAGGAGCATGTTGGGTAGATGCTCCCCCACTTCAGAAGAACCCGGGGCACAGAGGTTTCCTTCTAAGTCACCTTGTGGCTGATAACTCTTGTCGGGAGTAACCAGCTGGGGCCACAGCGATGAGGCATCTTCTCATCCTTTGTTCTGTTAGCCACAGATTCGCCCTCACCCCTGTCCCTCTGTCCCTCATGGCCTCTGGGCCCCATCCCTCCCTCAGGGTTCTGATCCCGTCCCTTTCACCTTAAAAGCTTGCAGGAGACCGACACGCCAGAACCACCTCCTCAGCTCTCTCCCCTGGGAGCTGGGCTGAGTCACTCAGGCCACTTTCAGAGATTCACTGTGACCCCTGGGTACGGCTCTTTGGACACAACGTGCGCTTCTAAGGCGAGGCGGAAAAGCTGCTGTGCTACATCAGCTCTCGTCACGCTTGCCTCCCTGCCTTTCTTCCTCTTTCTGTCCCCCTTCTTCCTCTCCCTTTCTTTCCTTCTGTCCTTTCTCTCCCTCCCTCAGCACGTGTGTGAGCTCAGCCAGTTCAGGACAGTGCCCGTCCCTCACCTGTAACCTGGTGTGGTAACTGTGGCCCCTCACAGTGTCATCCTGGTGCAGGATGTTGGCTCCATGAGAGGCATCAGGGGGTGTCCGTACTGCATTAGCCGTTCGTTCAGCTCCTGCCCAGCATTCCCCTCTTTGTGGTACAGGACAAAGTGGAATTGCAGCTATACCTTGCTTCCTGGTGAATGACCCCCGAGGCCCAGCAGTGGGGGCCCTGAGTGGCTCCTCCACAAGGCAGAGCTATCCGTTGTCCAGTACAATCTAACCGTCAGCCTGGAGGAAAGAGCAAGGTGGAGAGTCCCAGTGACGTGCACAGGACGGTTCTGTAGCCCTGCCTTCTCTTCCTCTGCAGGGATGTTTATTTGGGTGTGCGGGGCAGAGTACAGATCCCCAGCGGCTTTTGCTGGAGTGGCCACATTGATATTTCTAAGACTGGGAAAAATCACTTTGACTAGTGGAGGAAGCTCCCTGGGACGAGTGGGGCAGGTGCCCCGGGGGCACAGGAAGTGAGAACCGACTTCAGGAGTCCAGGGCTGCAACTTTGAGATGTCACCCAGAGGCTTATTTCCTTCATCTGCAAAATGACTTAGGGTGACACTGAGCTCTTGTAGTTATGACATTTTAGCTCTGAACTGATGAAAATGATAGGGTTGGTGAGGATGTTTCTGAGTTGGATGGAAACACTTCAGCAACATAGGTGTTCGAGATATGCTCGGTCTCAAGTCACACAGCGGGGAGAGAGAAAGGTGACACTTCTTCCCCCTTGTTACACGTGTAAAGGTCCCCAGGAGAGAGGTGTGATTCTCTGAAGCTTTCTTGTAGAAAAGCAAGATTCACGGGGGTGAGGAGATGGGCCGGAGACCCTGGCTGAGGTTTTCAGAGCTCAGCAGCCGGGCTGCGCTGGGAGGACTAATAGGGAGCACCAACACTCTCTCTTCACCCGATTACTGCGCTGGGAGGATTAATAGGAGCACCAACACTCTCTCTTCACCCGATTACTGCGCTGGGAGGACTAATGGGAGCACCAACACTCTCTCTTCACCTGATTACTGCGCTGGGAGGACTAATGGGAGCACCAACACTCTCTCTTCACCCGACTACTGCGCTGGGAGGACTAATGGGAGCACCAACACTCTCTCTTCACCCAACTACTGCGCTGGGAGGACTAATAGGGAGCACCAACACTCTCTCTTCACCTGATTACTGCGCTGGAAGAACTAATGGGAGCACCAACACTCTCTCTTCACCCAATTACTGCGCCGGGAGGACTAATGGGAGCACCAACACTCTCTCTTCACCCGACTACTGCGCTGGGAGGACTAATAGGAGCACCAACACTCTCTCTTCACCCGATTACTGCGCTGGGAGGACTAATAGGAGCACCAACACTCTCTCTTCACCCGATTACTGCGCTGGGAGGACTAATGGGAGCACCAACACTCTCTCTTCACCCGATTACTGCGCTGGGAGGACTAATGGGAGCACCAACACTCTCTCTTCACCCGATTACTGCGCTCGTCACATCAATGGAAATTAAACCAGATGCTATAAATAGAAGCCCTGGACACAGCAGGCCCTGTCAGCACTGGTGGCTGTTTGAACCACATAGCCTGGTCCTGAAAGGCGGAGGCCACTGCAGAGGCCGGGCTGGGGAGGTGAGGTCGCCTTCCTGGGAGGATAGGGAAGCCACCTGCTTCTCCAAGGTTCCGAGAAGATGTCCTTAGAATGATTATTCCAACCTGTCTTATAATCACCCTTTTCTGCTAACAATGATAAATGACAGTTTTTAGAGACAATTTTGGTCTATTCCCTTCATTTCTACTTCATTTGCTGTTATCAGAGTAAATCAGCCTGGACAGGGCAGGCTTTGCTTCCAAAACTGGTTGGGGGCCTTGACTTATCACTGAATAAGGCCAGGAGCAGACTGCCTTCAAGACTAGATGGGATTTCCTCTGCATACGGTGGCCCCAGCAGGACATGAGGTTCCACCAGGGCCACTGTGCCCAGGGCCAGTCTGTGGTCAGCAATACAGGCAGCATCTCTAAGAGTGTGCCATCCTTCTGCAGCTTGGTGGAGATGGCGGAGACAAAAAAGTGCAGGAGGACACTTGACTACCGGAAGAAGCAAAGCAGACGGAGAGAGACAGGTACTGACCGCCGGAGATGGTGCTGCCAAGCACAGGTAGCAAGGCGGCCACCCTCCTCCACAGGTGATGAGGAGACCACCCCCCACACACACATAGGTTATGAGGCGGCTACCCCCCCACAGGTGACAAGGAGGCCACCCCCCCACACACAGATGACGAGGAGACCACCCCCCCCACACATAGGTTATGAGGTGGCTACCCCCCCACACAGGTGACAAGGAGGCCACCCCCCCCACACAGGTGACAAGGAGGTCACCCCACACACACACACAGGTGGCAAGAGGCAGCCACCATTGCTGCTGAGAATCAGCATTCTCTGCTCCTCATCTCCCTCCACTTATGTATTCAATTTTCTTCTTTATTCCATTTGCTTAAAGTTCCAGAGAATGCACATAATTATGTCACTGATGGACATAATTAAAACAGAAAGCTTCAGTGACAGCAAGACTGAACAGAAATGGAGCCTCGATTTCTCTTCTACCATTCTCCCAGGGTGCTGGTTTTAAAAAGCCAGCTCAGGCCCAGTATGGTGGCTCATGCCTCTTGGAGGCCAAGGTGGGCGGATTGCCTGAGCTCAGCAGTTCGAGATCAGCTTGAGCAAGAGTGAGACCCCTCTCCCTAAAAACTATCTGGGCATTGTGGTGGGCACCTATAATCCCAGTTACTCAGGAGGCTGAGGCAGGAGGATCGTCTGAGCCCAGAGTTTGAGGTTGCTATGAGTTATGACGCCACAACACTCAACCCAGCACAGTAGAGTTAAGACTGTGTCTCAAAAAAAAGAAAAAAAGGCCAAGGTGGCCCCTATGTCTCAAAGGAGTAGGGCACCAGCCCCATATGCAGCCCTGGCCAAAACTGCAAAAAAAAAGGTCACTTGCCTCCGTATTTCTTGAATATAGTTTGCTGTTGGAAATGGCTGCAGTGTGATGGGAAAGCCTCGTGTGTAGAGACAGAACCACCTAGCTCTGCTGGGATGAGAGACTCGAGCCGGACACCTCCTGGCTGTCCCCACCTGTGACAGGGCCCTGGCTTCTCCAGCAGCTGTTCCAAGAGTTGGATCACATCCTGTGAGCAAGGTACAGGGCACCATGCAGCTGTGGTGTTTGCCTTTGGTAAAAGCGTGCTCTCTCCTGAAAGATGTTAAAGAATTCTATTCTCCTTCATGGCAGGAACTTCTCCCATAGAAAAAAATGAAGTCTGGGACTTCAGTCTTATAACAGGTAAAAAAAGGAGAGGAAGGCTCTTCCTCGTGGGAGGGGATTTCCTAGAGGAAGGCTGCACGCATGGCTGCCCTGAGTGAGGACCTGCCAGCTTCAGGTCCCATTCAGGGAAACGAGCACCCACAGGGTGGGCTGCAATCTGGGCGGGGGTCCCTGGTTTGAGGCGCCTCTTGTCCTTTGGGGCTCCTGCTCTTCTGCTCCACAGGGCCGAGCTTCTGCTGTGTCCATGGACAGCCCACACAGCACGTCCCTTGTAGAAATTCCAGGTTACAGGTTTCCCTTGACCCCTACTTCGGGGTTAGCTAGAGATTTTCTTCCCACCTATACCTTCTTTCCCAAAGACAGGACGGCCACATCAGAAACAAAATTCTGATTCTGGAGGATGGTGAGTCTGAGAACAAAGTAGCTATCTGGGAACCCAGTATCCCCCTGCCACGTGGCCCCCAGAGCTGTGGACAGTAGCGTTAGACAGACCCCTGAGGCTGCAGCCGGACCTGAAGAGCAGGGTCACCGGTGACACACCCTGAAGGGCTTCCATGGCTGGACGCACCCAGGCTCTTCAGAACCCCTTTGAAGATCAGAGAATGATAAACTAGCCAAGTCTCCAGGCTACAGGGGACATTCACCAAGACACGTCATTCTGCGCAATCAGTGATAACCACCACGTGGCTGTTCCTTCCAGGGCACCTGCAGGTCAGCTGTTGTCTGGCATCTCAGGGCCAGTGAAAATATCCACAAATGTGCACAGTCCTGATAGAGGTACGTGACCCCACCGAGTGTGCGCACATGGGGGCCAACTTTTCACACGCCACGTATCAACCCTTTTCTGTGAGAGCATCCAGACAGTGGCGGCAGCCAGCTGCACCTGTGAATCATCCCCGGAGCCAGGTATCTGCACTCACTCAGGATGCTCAGTGGCTGTCTCAGCTGAGTCAGGGGTAGCAAGGCCCGTTCCAGACAGACCTTTGTGACTCAAACAGCATCCATGTCCCCTTCAGTCTGCGGCAGGGAGATGCCACCCGATAGCCCAGCTAATGACTCAAGATCACCAAGACCATTGCTTGATTCTTGTGATGGTCCTGCAAACACCCCAGCAGGGAAAACAGGGCAAGATCATTTTAGAATTTTCAACTCTGCTAGGAGAACTGTTGAGAAAATAAAACCTCATGTCTGAACAAGTGTCCTCTCCTTGGAATTTTCAAGAAGCTATGCAGTTGAGAGGATTACTTCATGGTGAATGAGTGGCACCTTGTTCGGTAGGAAATAGGAGTTAGTGGCGACTCAGCAGGGTCACAGACTGTCCCTCAGGAGGCCTCCAAGCCTGGGGAGTGGGCTTCTCTGCAAGTGCACGGCCCCCCAGGCCTGCCCAAGTTAGGGTCCTACCCACAGGTGCCGTTCTGGCTCCCCTCATGGTTTGCAGACAGTAGTAGAAAAACAAGAACTCTTACTGGGAGTTTTATTTAATTCCTTTTATTAGCGCGCGCACACAAAAAACTCATGTGAACGTGTCATTTTTGTGAATGACTCTGAATTGAGATCGGTTTCCATGTAATAATTCAGATACCAATCTAAAAACTGCAAAAATAACAGCAAATATTTATTCGGGGTTTATTATGCAGAAAACACTAAGAGTGTGTTTTATGTTATTTGATATTCTGGGACAGTGAAGCAGAGAATGCTGTCACCACACTGTCAGACATGAGGGTACTGAGGCAGGGGGGGACCCTGAGGGTGCCCAGGACCAGGGGCACTGGCCCAGGCCTGCGAGAGGGTGGGTTTAGCCTCCTGGTCTCCAACTAGACATGTGTGGCTCCAGCAAGGCCATGAAAATACTGCCTGGCTAGAACCAACCCCAGAGCCATCCAGGGATTATGGATAGAAAGGAATCAGATTATAGATCTGTAAGTTTATATCTACGTGTACATAGAGGTGTAATTTTATTGCATATTTATATGAACATTTTCTATATACAGGCTGCTTCTTGCTTCCTCACGGCTCACCTCCATTTGGCCTGAACTACCTTCCTGGATCTCTGTAACTTTTCTTCCCTTT
This sequence comes from Perodicticus potto, assembly GCA_963574655.1. Taxonomy (NCBI): domain Eukaryota; kingdom Metazoa; phylum Chordata; class Mammalia; order Primates; family Lorisidae; genus Perodicticus; species Perodicticus potto. The sequence goes on from CAUYRH010007393.1 coordinate 15,400, forward strand.
TCCCCGAGACCATGTGAGAGATTCTTCAAGTTCCCATTAAGCTGCGGCCTGGCACCTGTTCCGAGTTCTCAGGCCCTTGCCGGGAAAGGGCTGGGCTTAAACAGCAGCTGGTGCCAGGGACGCCTGTCCATGTTGAGTCTTCAAGTTCTCTGATTACAATTCAGAGCAGGACTCTTGACACAACAACTACCCCTGGGCTGTGTCCCATGTTGCTTCTTTTGGAATCCCTGGAAGAAAAATCTTTACAAGAAACTAACTTAAGTCCTCAAGAATGGTTTTTAGGAAACAGACCTAACAGTAATGAGACCTACCCAATTCATGATGTAAGTGTGTGGGGACAGCTACACAGGAGGTTATCCGTGTGGGGGTGGCAGACACCTGTCTCCACCGGGGCCCACAGGGAGGGTCCTGACCACCAGGCCCAGCAGGCAGAAAAGTTCCTCTGCCCAGACCCCTGGGGCTGGACAGGAATCCCCCAAGCACTGGGCTCCTTTCTGCTGTAAGTTTCTCCTTCCCTCCAGCCACTGCTCCTGTATAACAGACGTCTTCATTGCAGAGGTGTCTTGCCAGGATTCTGCCTGATGCAATTTTCTGGGCAGATTTTGGCTTCTTTCCCAACAAAAGCACATCTGTGACCACCCTGGAACACTCTTAACAATGCCACAGAGGGTGGTGGACTCCAGAGTCGGACCCTAAGCTTAGCCCAAGTGCAGCCTGTGTGCTTTCTTTCTGTTGGAATGGGCTCTACACACATTAAGGGAAGAAGATGAGGTCAAATTAAGCAGGCTATAAGATGTATTGCTAAAATCTGTTAAAAGGAAGACTTACCTGGATTAAGATATTCTGTGGTTTTCTAAGTGAGCTAAGGAAAAGGTCCTATTATTATGTATATCATTTCTGAAAACAAAAAATAAAGGGTTTTCATCCTGTAAAAAGGCTAGGAGTATAATTAATGGAAAAAATATTATAAAGCAGCCTCTAACATTCTTTTAAAATTCTGCACAAAACTTATTACTGATAAATCAGAATCCAGACACAAGGCCACTGAGATTGTGACACGTTGGTGAGACCCGTGCCACGAAGCATCTTCCCGTAAGCCAGTAATTGGCTGCTCTCACATCTTTCCCAGCTATGCCCCTCCAAAGTGTTTTAAATGTCACACAACTCTGTGTATGTGTGTTAAGTACACAGACTTTTTTCAGTCAATTGCATAAAAAAGGGCATTCATAGTTAGAAAAGGTCTAATTAAGCATGTAGTCGCTGACTTCGACTCAGCTCTGGGCAACAGCAGACACCTCCGGGATGTGATTATACAATCAGACAATGTGTGTCAGATTCTTTGCTCCAATACAATTCGATAACACCAGTTTAATTTGTTTTCCCATTTTTCTCCGTTTGAATGAAGCTACAGTGAAAAGCTCGGAGCAGCTGGGTTCCTGGGAGCTTCTCACCTGAAGCTTTGCCACCTGGACAGCATGACGGACCTCAGATGCCAAAAGACGCCCAACTCCAGCAGGGGCCTTCACTTGAGCAAGGGGAACAGGAACACACGCCCCTGTCCCCACTGCCCCTTGAAGGATGGAAGGGGGCTCTCCCGTGGGGCGTGTGCTTTGCAGCTGGAGACCCTGTGGGAGGCAGAGGCTGCCAAGGCTTGTCTGAAAGGTGCACGGGTGGGTGGTCCCTGTGTGTGTGTGTGTGTGTGTGTGGACGTGCACGTGTGCAAGTGCATGTGGGCGTGTATGTGCACATGTGCAACAGATAAGGGGGAAGATGATGCTTTCTAAGAAGCCATGTGATATTTTTGAATGTGATTTTTGTATTTGTCTGCCATCTTGCTAATTTTGACTCCAGAAAATGACAAGTCGAAAGAGCATTCCCCAGGCTCCGCGGCGTCTGGGAATGAAGGCCGTCCGCCGTGTCCACTGAGCCATGATCTGCTCGTGCTCTCTGCTTCCTCCCCTCCTTCGGTCTCTTGCCCAGAGTGTCAGCTGTGGCGTCTGTGTAAGGTAAGCACTCTCTTCCCTCGAGCTGAGCGTCTTGAAAATGCCACCCTCTCAATTCCTTCCTCCCAGGAGAGGTGGATAGAGGCAGGAGAACACAAGGGGCAAGAAGCCTGGTGACGCAGGTGACCAATGGTCAGGAGGCAGCCACACAAAGAAGCAGCAAAAGTGAAGGGAAATGGGCTTGAATCCCCCCATTTCCCAGCATTTAAGGAGTCCCAGGAAGTGCTCGGCAGACATGTGTCAATCAAATATTCCTTTAAAATTCAAACCCAGTTACACAAAACAATTTCGGTTTCTTTGTTAGCTAAATCTCAGCTAACAACCAAAACATGCTTTGAACATGGAGAGTCACAGGTCCCCGGTCAAGGGCCCAGACCAGAGGTGTTGTTGCCCAGAGCTGAGTCTACATTCTCTCTTCTTTCCGTCTTTTCCTTGGTCATCTCCTTTCTTCCTGTGGTTTTCAGAGTAAAATAGCAGAGGTAACAATGCAAGCCCAGCAGCCCATCTTCCCCACTGGGCTTTCTTTCTCCTTCTTCGTGGACTTGATTTGTGCCCAGTGCTGACCCCAAGTCCTGGGAGAAGCGTCGATTTAAATACTGCCTGTGGCCAGCTGAGCTGGGTCCTGGCCCCTTTGTGTCCCCAGCAGGGCTGGAGGGTCAGCTGCCGGCCCCCAGTGGGCCATTTGCTGAATTGTGCTGGGATGTCGCTAAAGAGGAGATGGCTCGGTCTTCAAGCTCAAGGATCCATTCTCATTTTATTTCTCTCCTTAAAACATCTTTACAAATGTAATTAATGCTGAATTAACTATCAAATCCATGTTTTCACAGCCAGATCTTGGGCAGCTGGCTTGGTCTTATTCTGGGTTTCCCGCTGGTTCAGATTTTATCCCTGAGCCCCCACTGTTCCCAGCGCCTTCTCAGACCAGCTCTATTTTTAGATCCAGGCAAGCCCCAGAGTGTCAGATGGTAAATTATTAGCCGTGACTTTAAAAATAGTCATTGAGACACTTTTGGAACCTCTTACTGCTCCTTAGCATATGGACTCAAATTTACGCCCTGCCTCGGCGGTCTGTACCCCTGAAAATAGAATAAAGCAGGAGGCGAATGCCCCGCAGCTGAAGTTTCTGGGTGTTGTCAAAGATTTAAAAAGTTCTTATGGGGCCGCACTGGTGGCTCAGTGCACTCAGGCAAATGTGCAGAATCAGGAGCAGCCACGCACCTTGCACGGCCACGTGCCTTGCCAGCAACACATCCACGTAGCTGCGACGGCCTCCCCAGGGGCTTGCCCAGCACACACGCAGCCCGGGATGGGCACCCACAGAGCCACTCGGCCACATCGGACACTTTGCTTTCTACCATTCCATTAGCGTCGACGTCTGACAGAGGCAACACATCAAATCTTAGAACTCAGCCGAATGTTCTCTGCAAGCAGGGTCTACAAAAACAAGGTCTCTTGTGAAGCTCCTGCCGGCAGGAGTTGTTACATGTGGTGCTTCACGGAATCCGACAAGCTCAAAATCGGGTTGTTCAAACCTTTTTACTTTACAGAACATCAACAGACTCTTGGAGAAGGTAAATAACCTTTAGCAAGGTTGTGGCAAAGTCATGGTGATGTCTGAGGTATCCAGCCTCCCAGATGGGTGCTGTTCGGACCGTGCGAGCCTGTGCCTGGCTGCAGCGGGGCGATGCTGAGAGCAGCTCAGCGTGGCACGGGAGTATTGACTTAACCTATCGCCACTTCTACGGAGGTTTGTGGAGGGAGAAAGAGGGTGAGACGGAAAAGTGTTGAAAATTCAAGTTCTCTATGATTGTCTGGCATAAGTCTCTTTGGTCGTGAATTTCATCCTCCTGACCCACAACTGTGGGCAGGAATCTTGATGGTGGAAAAGGAGTTACTGCAAATGACAAATGTCTTTCTTCTAACCCACGCCAACTCTTCTGCTTTCCAGAAAGATCCAGTTTTTTTCAGCCTTTGGGGCATTTCAAAAAAGAAAGGGAGGGGAAGAAAGTAGCAGTTTTCAGGGTTTTTTCTTTTTTTGGAAAGGAAATTGTCTTTCATACTAGATTTAAAAAGGAAGGTGGTTTAAAAAGTGACATGCAATGTCCACCGACACTGTTTGTTCAGCTTTAGGCAAGTTAGAGGTCAGTCTCCAGTTGTTGACAGGGAAAGGTTTAGTGAGCAAAATACTTTTATCACTAGATATTATCTTGTGAAAATATTTACTGGGGTGTACGTGGAGAACACTGGGCTAATAACGAGCCACAGGGATTTTGGAGCCAGAATCCAGTCCCACGGAACAATACTCAGGAAAGGCCATATTTTATCACCCTGGGTGTGTGTGTTGTTTGTACCGCAGGGTTTGCAGAGTGGCTTGGCTCTTGTTTTGAACTTCTGTTTCTGTTTTTATGAATTGCTATGCTTCTGGGTTCAATAGAATAGCTTTTTTCTTACTCTCTGAATAAGCTTGGCGTTATAGCGTGAAAATAAGGGTCCCTCCCGGAAGTCAAACTCGATTAAAATCATATTCCTATTGGGTCTACGTTCTCTCTTCTTTCCATCTTTTCCTTAGTCCTGTCCTTTCTTCCTGTGGTTTTCAGAGTAACATAGCGGAGTTAACAATCACAGTGAACTAGGGGGCACTGTAACTCCCCAATCCCTGAAATCCGGGCGCTTTCGAGACTGTCCTAGGGGGGATGGCGGTGACAGGCTGGAGCAGAGAGGAGGTGAGCTCGGGAATAAAGCTGCCCTCTCCGTCCCTCCCACTGCAGTTCCTGGACCTGCTGTGTGCACTTCCCGCATGCACACCCCCAGCTGCAGTGCAGGTGCAGAAGCAGATGGGGGGTCACACAGGAACTGCAACAGCCAGGCCCTCCCCCGCTTTTCCTTTAATTCAGAGGCAGAAACAGAGCTGGAAAGGCAGCTGGGACACGTGGCCCAGCACGTTGTGCAGTGGTGCCGCAGCCTCATTCTCGCCGGGGGTTTCTGCAGCAGCCTCTCAGCCAAGCCTGGAATGGAGCTCTCCACATTCTGCTTTCTCCTGGGCAGGCGGAGCTCCTGTGATGCCCCCTCCCTCATCCCTCATCCGCTTGAGAAACAACCCACAGGTCTCTTTGCCTGACCATTCTGCGCAGCCACCCTCCATGCCCCTCGGGCTCCCACTGCTGCTGTCCAGGACAAGCCCTCCCAGCTGGTCTGCAAGCCGCCTGCTCACAGTGCCTAGGAGTACCCAGCCCGGCTACACATCCTGGTGGTCCCTCTGGAGCACGATTGCCTTTCTCTACCCGTGTAGATGTGTGCTGGATCAACACCAGTGCTTTGCAAGGAGATTTCAGAGACCCGTAGAGAATAATCAGCAATGAATTTTTACTGCAAACATAGTCAAGATAGAGTACTCCATCAATGGTCCCTTCCCAAATTAAAAAGAAAGCATCCACCCCCATATAACATGTCTGCATTTTAAGTCAAGTTCCCTGAAAATTGAGAGGCTCCAAATCAGGGGCACTGGGCACCTGGAGATTCAGCCCTGCACCGCATGAGTCAGGGTCCTGCATAGGCTCTGTCTGCCAAGGGCACACAAATGCACTTGGGCTGGCCAGACCCCTGCAGCAGGGCTGTCACCTGACACACAGTTCTGGTGGCCTTGACTGTGCTGTTTGAGGATAGATGTGAGGGTTTTACAACTAGTGTGTACGGGGTGGATACATAGGGGATTAAACAAACTCATCAATCCAGATTTCACAGCCATAAGTGAACGGAACCACCTCTTCACATTTAAGATGGGGACATGGGTCCCCACTATTCACCACTGATATTCCGCTGTAGGAACAAAGAATGAAGGGGGACAGAAAACTGGGATCCTGGAGCCTTGACCATGTTCAGAGACCCCAGCAAGTTCCTGTCCCTCTCTCTCCTTTTCCCCAAGACTTCACATCAGATTCTTGTTTTGCAAACTGTTTGAAAGCTGACTCTTTCTTGTGAAATATCTGAATCTCTTTAAAGTCAGTGATTATGGCTCTACACAGCCACTTCCAGGGTGGAGGCGGCACTCTACTGAATGGACGTAACCTGATTTACTTTGTTCTTTCCGCGTCGATGGCATTTCCAATTGCCTTTATGCTTTTAAGGCAGATATTTTCCTCATCCACTTTAGACAAGCGTTCCCTTTGCTTGTGAACAATTTCCAGAGACGTTTCCTCGCTGTGGGCCTCCTGCTGAGCGCTGTGCTGCGGCAACGTGTCCCAGGCCACTTTCAGAATCCAGTGCTCTTCCAAGCATGGGAGCGTGACGAGTCTGACGTGAGGGCGGACCCCAGGCCGCCGTGTTCTGACTCTTGGGTCCCTTCAATGCTTGTCTTCAGCCCAGGGCTCCTGCCGTTTCCTGCTGCTTTGCAGAAGGAGCCCTTCCTCCCTCCGTCCACCCCCGCTCCAGGGGACAACCGACATGACCAAATACACTACGGTGACAAGCTTGTCGGGAGGAGGAGGGTTCTGGAAGATAATCTAACTCTTGTTCAAAGATTAGGAGTTTTGCCGCTCATAGGACCATAGATAACTGAGAACATTGCTTCTAAGGAGAAGATGAGGAGGGGACGCAGCAGTTTAACTACGTGAGGAGGACAAGGGCACGACGGCATCCCGGTGAGTGGACCCGGCACGCACATGCGTCTCTGTGAATGAGGGTGGATTGAGGAGCACGAGAAAGCCCTGGGTCTCAGGCGATACTCTGAGGAGTAAGAAAGACAGGTAGGGATTCTAAGATTTTTAGGGGTAAAATTTAATATTTTTACATCACAATCTATTGAGGAGCTTTACTGAAAGCCTGGATTGTTTTAATACAGCGAAGGGCGGAAAGATGAAATAAATGTTAAATATTCAGTCTCCAAGGTCAAGGGCAGAGTCTTGCCATTCACATTTCAGCAGCACCAGCGCAGAACTGGGGCACAGTGGAGGTTTCCTGATGCTCCTCAAGTGGGACCACTGTCCCCTTTCTCTGTTCCCTGAAGCCACTCAGTTTCTCTGCTCCACACACAGCTCACCCATCCAGCAGTACTGATGCAGATGCTGTGCAAGCCACTGTCTTCATGTCAACATATTTTTCTCCTCTCATTAATTGTACCTCTGGGCTCAGTGCCTGTAGCTCAGCAGCTAGGGCGCCAGCCACATACACTGAGGCTGGCGGGTTAGAATTCTGCCTGAAACTACCAAACGATAACAACCAAAAACTAGCTGGGTGTTGCGGCGGGTGCCTGTAGTCTCAGCTACTTGGGAGGCTGAGGCAAGAGAATTGCTTAAGCCCAAGAGTTTGAGGTTGCTGTGAACTGTGATGCCACAGCACTCTACCCATGGTGACAGCTTGAGACTCTGTTTCAAAAACAATAAAGAAATAAAATAAAAAAATAGGGCGGCGCCTGTGGGTCAGTGAGTAGGGAGCTGGCCCCATATACTGAGGGTGGCAGGTTCAAACCCGGCCCTGGCCCAACTGCAACAAAAAAATAACTGGGCGTTGTGGCGGGAGCCTGTGATTCCAGCTACTCATGAGGCTGAGGCAAGAGAATCGCCTAAGCCCAGGAACTAGAGATTGCTGTGATCGGTGTGACACCATAACACTCTACCCAAGCGATAAAGTGAGACTCTGTCTCTACATAAATAAATAAATAAATAAATAAATAAATAAATTGTACCTCTGATATTGAAGGTAGAATTTAAAAATGTCATACACTTATTTGCATTAGCCTCGCAGTTAATTGAGAAAAATACCAAGACACAGAAAATAATAGAGACAAATAAAACATGTAGATAACCATTCCAGGAGAGCTTAAAAGAAAATATATAGCTAAAAGGATTTACAGCAAAAGGAACTTGGGAAAATAGAAATTATAAAGGAAATAAAAAATAATGTTTTTTGAAGCAAAAGGCCCATAAACACCAAATAATTCAAATAAAACCCAATCCACGCTTAGGCATTTGCTTGTGGGTTTTACATAACCAAGGTTAAAAAAGAGTTACTAAAGTGTTCAAGACTGGAAAAAGAAATCGCTGAAAAAAGTGAATTAACAGTATGGAATGAAAAATGCAATAAAGAAAAACCCTCAAATTAATTACAGACATTTATTTTGAAATACTATTTGTTGGATTTAGTTACTCCATTTTTTTTCTTACGGGCCTACACTAAGGAAGATACTCATTACTCTGTACATTTTCAATTTATTAGCTAATAGATTTAGATACATCATTGCTATCCAATCCATTTCCAAAATTTTGCTCTATCAGAAAAGAAATCCTAAGAAAATGATCATATGAATTTTTTCTCGAAGTTTCATTATTCAGAAATAATACCAGTTTTGGGGGATTCCCTTAGCTTAGTCAAGTTGACAGGTTAAAATTAACCATTGTGAATGTCTTTCGGAAAAGTGGATTAATGATCTTAGTTTTATCAATATATAATATCCTACTGTGAATCTTTTCCTGATGGTGTTTTAGATTAACCAATGACTATTTTTGACCCTGATTTCTTATAACAAAACCATTATTTCTGTTTGCTGATAAAATAGCATTAACTGCATAGCAAGGGCCACTAAAATGTGAGCCGGTGGCAGGGACCTGGATGCCTTTTCACAGCTGTGTTTGCAGCACTGCAGTGTCATTCAGGTCCCTGTCAGTGACTTGGCGCTTGGTAAGTGAGTTTGTTGACTAATTGAGTGGGTCCCGAGGGGGGGCAGCCTCTGCACTTAATACAAGTTCCCCTGCACCCTCTTCACAGCTGCCCTGGGAAACAAGTGCTGTCTGCATTAATGCCAGGGAGGAAGCTGCGGTAACCAGGGCTGGGTTACTCGCCTGAGATTGCTCAGCGAGTGACCAAGTCAGGATGTGCCTCCTACCTTGAAGGCCTCCCTTGATGCCCAGTCTGTGATACAGACACTGGTATTTCAAATTCCTGAACACGAGGTTGCCTGGCTCATCCTGATGGTCACTCTCTTCTGCAGGGATTTGTACGTTGGCGTGATTCAGCTTGTACCGACTCTGTGCTCTTGGGCCCATCTTGGGGTGTTACATAATGAATCCTTGTGTTTCACCAATACGTATAATTTGAGTAGTATTTGAAATCTTTTAAAAGATGGCACCTGTAGGGATTGAAGGTAGCAAGGTGAGAAGGAGGCAGTTTTGTAAAGACTGTGAGTGACGTGCGTGGTCCGGCTTCCTGTTCAGGGAGCCCTCTCTCAACAGTGAGTTGTTAAGGGAGGAACAAAACCCTTATCTACAATGCTCTGCCCCTGTGGGTGCAAGTGAACTCTGATGTTTATATTATCATAGATACTGGTGTGTTCATATTTATATAGGGAGGATCTCTTAAACAGAAGTATTTATCAAAGATCTAATTGGGGCAAGATATGTTGACACTAATACTCTAGGTCAAGCCGTGTACTTGATACCATTTTCTATGGCATGTACATGAAGTCAATTTGTCCATCATTCTAGTTCCAGTTAGTGTTTACAAGAAACATTATGCCAATTGTAAGAATAACCCCCTGTTTGAAAACGTACTTTTTTTGTCACTCGGGGCTACATTATCACTATTTTTATTATAATATTCATTGTAATGCATTACCAGAAGTACAACCAAAAAGAACAAAATAAGAAAATGAAAAATACTTTAAATATTGTTATCCACAGGTGGCATCTGTAAATATCTTGATATATTTCCCCTTTGCCTAAATGTCTATTTGACTTAGGTGATGATTTTTATCCCTCTTAAAATTTAATCACAGCCGCAGTCTAATTTCACTTTATCCCTTTCAGGCACCTGTACTTTGTAGTAGCAACACGCATAAGGACGTGATTTAAACAGCCCGCCGCCCTCTTTGTTACATAAAGGCCTTTTAATTTTTCCTGAGCCTCAATGTTTTTAGTTGATTAATAAAGATAGTCACAATGACAATGCATAGGTTTGTTAAGAGATTCAAATGAATTCAGACGTTATAATGTCTGATGTAATGCAAGACTCAAACTAATGTTTAAGAGTTTTAGAGATTGCATCACACCGCTATACTTTTATGTATTTAGATATCATTTTGTTCTTAAGTGTTTTTCCTAATGAAAACAATTTTGGAAGAACGATGAAGTCTTAGGTCAATATTTTGATTATGTCCTTAGGGCAGATTAACGGGAATACAGTCACTACGCAAGGTAGGGTCAGCTTTGAGGATATGGAAGCAGTTCTAACACTGCTTTCCAGGAAGGCTGCAGCCAATCATCACTGCATCAGGATGCCAGTTCCACCACAATCCCGAGGTGCCAATTAAAGTCTGTTTTCCTAGGAAGTAATCAACATTCTTATAGAGAAATTAGACAGTGACGATAAGAACAAGAAGAAAATAAACATCTCCTAATGCATAATCACACCAGACAACTATTGCTTTTTGTTTATGTATGCTGGCTCTTTCCATGTGTGTGACTGTTTTTACTCCAGTTCTTCACATCTGAGCAACATTAGATTGGATACCTCAATGTATTTAGATACTCAACTTTTGGAAGATGAAAATAGTATCCGGTATTTCATAGTTCTATAAATGCTGCTGAGGCTAAATAATTTCTCATATGGTCACTCACAGGCCACATGTGTTTTCCTTCTCTCAGTCACTTGTCTATATTCTTTTTCCAAAATTCCATGGAGAGGGGTGTGTGTTTCAAATAACATCACTCATTTATAGTCTAATGATATTAACTCTTTCCTGCCATATATATTATAAAACTTTTTCCCAATTTTATGTTTGACTTTTAAATTGTTTATGATATTTTCAGGCACAGAAAATTTAATTTTTAAAACCCCTTATTATTCTGATAGGTCAATTTGAAAGATCAGTTTGGGTAAGTAAATTTTTTTGATCTTTCAAAACTCCCACCACCCTGTGTTCAGAAAGCAAACATTATGGAAATATTGGATTGAGTTCCTTTAAGAGATGTTCTGACCAGGGCAGAGAGCAATGGGTTCTGTTACTTCTCATTAATGAGGTTTCCAGGAGAAAGTAAAACTACCAACCTGATGGGCCAGTGAGCTCAGTTCTAAAAAACAAGACGTATGGACAGTTATTCTAATAGAGCTATTAACTTGAAGTTTAGTTTCAAAACCACTTTAGAGATAGTTCGACACGATGCCTGAGTTATGCTGCTGGTAGCTGCATGGTGCCTGGATGTCACTCTTGTGGTCACCTCCACTGAGCACCATGCAGCTACCAGCAGCATAACTGGTTGACACAGCTTGTCTCTGCCTCATGGCACCAACTGGGGTGCTGGGCTCTACAGCCTCCTTCCAGGATGGTTTGGGGACAGGTGGGCGGCCTGAGAAAATCTTTATTCATTACTCAAAAATTCATTATTGAATTTTAGTTCCAAATAAAATGTTTACTATGCAGTTATCCCATAGTAATTATTATGCTGTTTTTTATTGATTGTGTTGTGATAATATCTAGCCTGTGAAGTTTAAGAGACCTTCTGCTATAACGTCTGTTGGATAATGAGGTGGTATGACATGCACAGAATGTTTCTTTGTAACTTATCATTCCAGCATCTGGGAAAATCTTCTCTATTGAGCAATAATATTGCCTAAAGTAGAGATCTGGAAGAGAGATGGAACGCAAAACACGTGCTCTGCCCTCTGAGCTCAGAACTCCCCTGTCGTTACACGTAATTTAACCAGAAATATGAGTGAACTAGATAAAGAAAATTAAAAATGTACAGGAGATTTTTAGTTAAGTAAATGAGAGGTAAAACAAATTCCTGGTGGACATTGAATATTATTAAGATATAATTTCCTTCCACATTAATTGTGTTTTATGTAATTTTAAATAAAACCTAAATGAGTTTCCTTTGGAACCTTCATAAATTTATTTAAAAATACACCTTGGAAATAAGTAGGTGCGCATAGCCAGTGAATCGGTAAATAGGGTAAATGAACCTACCAGGGTACAAGACATACCACACATGACATGTTTCCTCATAACACCATGTAGATGAAAATGTCATGTAACACATGGAACTATTGTAAGGTGTGTTAATCTAACATACAACCCCAAAGTCCCCCCAGTACGTGGAAAACTCTAATATCTTCTTCCTTTAAAATTTTTTTTATTCTATATATTGTGTAATTTTCTATTAATATGAGGGTACGTGTTTGTGTCACGTGTTTGTGTTTGTAAAGTCAAGTCTGAGTTGTGGTTGTGCCTTTCACTAGGCATGTGCCTCATACCTGCACATTGTTCTTGCTGGGAAGGGTTCCATCGACCTTCCCTGCCACCTTGGATTTACCTTAGTTTTTCTCTCATCTGAGCACCCTGCTAGTCATCTACAACTTCCACTTTCGTATGTGTGAAGCTTGTTTTTCATTCTTGTGATACTTTACTTAGAAGGAGTGCTCTCTAGATTCATCCAAGTTATAACAAAGGACACAGTCTCCACCCTTCTCATGGCTGAATAATATTCCAACATACACCCTGACCCCGAAGTCTTGTCTTTGAATAACAAGCCCAAATCTCCATTTTCCCTGGATAGGCTTAATCTTTGTTAAATCTGCACTCATGCTTTAACCAAAGTCCAGTTGTGGGGACTTGGTATACAAGTGGAGATGGTTTTCTGTTGTGTGTGTAAATAGCACTCTATAGATTGACTCTTGAGTACATGATCTTAGCAATAGAGTACCTAAAATTATCACTAAATCTTCCCTAAATAAAATGAGTTGATGTGCAGTAAACTATCTTGTTGCACCAACCTTAGTAGATCAAGTTGCCGAGTTTGCACAGCCAGTTCTACAAGACACTTTTGATCAATCAGGAAGAAGTTTTGTCACCACTGTGGCCTCTCCACTCTACCGGCTTGTTCAGAATTGTTTACATGTACACAGACACAACAACCACAATAGGTAAGAGCTATGCAATCCCTTATTTATGTATATTTTTGCATGTATTTTTTATTTTGATCTATGAAGGTGTTTTGTACAGATTTCTTGGCCAAAATATCTAAAGTAAAAGCCCAAGGAGAGCTGACTATGTATCAAACTATATTTTAGTATTACATGAGGCTCTTTTGGTCCCCAGAAGACATTAAAAGGGCAGAGATACCAGGCAGTAATTCACTAATTAGCCACTCTGGCAGTCAACAGGCACATGCCAAAGCGCTTAATGCTCTTTCAGGGAGGGGTTTAAGCACAAGAAATACCTGATTCATTATGTGTGGCTGCTGGCTCAAACCGTTTAAGTCAAATTTATTTTATTATTTAAGGGAACAATAATGCAACTCTACATTAAGAGCATTGCAGATGGGACTTCTAAGTAGGAGAACAATTTCACCTGCGCTGTATGCACCATTGCAAGTGTAGGCAGTGAGTCTTAACTGACCTGAAGGAGGGGAGTAGAGATGATGATTTATTCACTGATCCACTCGTTTAGTTCTTCAACAATCTCTTCTGAACGTTGAATATATTCCAGCTAGAAGCATAAGATACAAATAAAGCAGACTGTCCCTCCACTTTCTCCGGACACTCCCTGACTTAGGTGAACAAAATACCAGCTAAGGGGCATCTCAAGGGCAGAGCACAGCCTGGTGAGATGCCACATGTGGGGGCTGGGGGCTGCAGAGGGGAGGCTCCGATCCTGGGACGGCATCAGGAAAATCATGCTGTCTGGGTGAAGGGGGCTGGTGGCCGCCACACTGCAAGGTGACCCCAGATATTTCTTGTGGGGAGACCCCAGGGCCCCTGGGTTGGGGAGGGCTGCACACGGGGCTGTCCACCTCCTGAGATATTCACGTGGGGGAATGCTCACTCCTGTGTCTCCTTTCAAATCCAATTTGTTCCATGAAGACAACTCAACCACCCTACTGAACTGTCAGGTCTGTCTGGATGTTCCCAGGTCCCCCAGTTCCCAGTGTCAAGAATGAATGCTGGTATTTAGTCCAGCTGATGATGGAGTGACCACAGATACACAGCAATATGACACAGTTTATCATATAAAGAAAGAATGGAAGTAAACCAGGAAGCCACACAAAGTGAGAATACGTTCTAGAGAGAGAGGATGGCCTGGAGTGGAGGAAGACCCCAAGTCGGAGCAGCACTGCCTTTTATGTGCTCACTAGCTTGTCCCACCTCTGTCCGGGCAGGATTGGTTGTTGTTTCTGTGCCTTTGGGGTGATTGACAGGTGGGGGTTAGGTAATAGGTTACATAACAGTTTGGTTATGTAAGGGTTTCCCTAGTACCTGTGCCTCCTCCCCAGAATCCTTTGTGAAAGCTCCACCCACATTATGCTAATGAGATGGTAATTAGCTCAGTTTTCAGGTCACTAGGAGCTCCTTACTGTTTGCATGTTTCTACCAGGGAACAATTTCTAGCAGCAGTTTGGTTCCCACCTATAATTTGATCCTGCTCTCCACCCTTAGCCACTTCCTTCCCACTGGTTCAGCCCCTACCAGACCTAACAAAAACCATCCCAGCCTCTCCTCACCCCTCTTCCCTGACTCCACTTTTTGCTTTTCCAGAGCCCTTCTCACCTTCGGTGGAACTATTATACACACCCAGTATCCATTACACTGCTTATTTGTGGGTGTTTTCCCCTCCCCCCAGCCCCAGAAAGCAGGGATCTTTGTCTGTTGTCACCATTGCATATTTCAAATAGTCAAGGCATGTGGAACACATAGTAGGTATGTTGCAAATATATGTTGAATGAATGAATAAAAATATTAGTGAGGTCAGGAAATCTGAAGAGCTCGAAAACATGGCTTGAATGTTACTGAGATAGGACCAAAAGAGAAAAGAGAAATGCCCGTTCACCGTTGTCATGGAAACGGTGCTCTGGTCACTGTTGCTCAGAGGAGGAACTGTGTTCCTGCTGCCCTGCCCAGGGGCCACCCTCCCCACCATGCCAGCAAGGAGACACCCCACCACCCCTCATAGCCCTCACCCTTGTTTTGTATACCTTTTTTGTGGATTTGCCAGTTTGGCAGAATCTCAGTAGTCTGAGCACCTCAGTGGAAAGGAGAACTATGAAATGTGTTTTAAAATTTCCAGATTCTACAGGAATGAAGGTGAAGGTGGAAGGAGGGAGGAATGTGGAGGAGGAGCGTCTAGTTTCTGCTGCTGTGTGTGCGGTGAGGTGAGTCTTCCCTCTGCCAGACACCGCTGGGCATCCCAGTTAATTCACAGCAACTCCTGAGATATGAAAACATTATTGTTATTAACATTTTAAACATAGGAAATTGGAGCTGAAATATGCCCACTAATTTCCCCAGGACAAATGATCTACGTTAGTAGGTGGTGAAATCAGGCTTTGAATGCAGATGATTTCATTTCAGGGCCCACACTAAATTTGCAAGCTACCTGCATGTCTCCTGTAGTTTATCCAGAACAGGAGGAGAAAAGCTGGCACCTGTGTGCCTTCGTGAGGCTACAGGGCACTGTGGGCTCTGGACTGAAAAATGCCGTGGAGAGCCGGCGTACTCCTGGCAGAACCCTAAAGCCAGCAAAGTTTATGTTACAATCCTTTAGATGTCTGTGGGCCTCTCTGTCCCTGGGGTGGGCTGAGGGATGTCAGGGGATGAAGCAGGGAGGGACACGCTTACACTGATGTGCCCTTTAACAAGGCTGGGTAGGGGCAGGTACCGCAGGTGAGTGGGGATGGCCCTCAGAAATGACAGATTTGACTCCTGTTCATCCATCTGGAAAAGCAAAACCAAGACTAAGAAATTAGAGGCCCACTTGATATCACGAATACAAATCATTCCCAGCTGGATTAAAGCCCCAAATGTAAAAATAAAAAATGAAAAATTTTAGGAGAGTACGCAGAAAACTATCAACAGGACCCTGCGACCTGGGGACTATTTTTAAATAAGACACAGAAAATGCACACTGTTATGTAAAAGACCAACACATTTGATTACATTTAACTTAAGAAATTCTGCTTCTCATAACAATATTAAAAGGCAAGCCAAATTAGAAGAAAATATCTTAAATGTGAACAACTGACGAGTGTTTGATGCGATCTACGTGCACTTTTCTCTATATGTTTTCTTACGGCATGTTACATTCAGGTGGAGGTGAGCACCTAACAACCCTGTGTCATTAACAGCTGTAAACTCTGAACAAGATGCCCCAGAGCTGCCACCTCAGAGCTCGGACACGGATGAACAGGAAGACTTGGTAGGCTTGGGGGTTAAACCCGACACAAGCCACCGGCGCAGGATGAGCTTCCATTTCTCTCCTGCACCTTTACTGTTAGGGAAGCTTCCACGGTGGCGTGAGCCACCACGCTCATCACCCCCCTGGGATGGAGAAGCCAGGAGGAAAGCCTGAGGACAGCCAGGACTGAGGGACAGAAGAGAGAGAGGGAGGGAGAGGGGGAGAGGGAGAGGGAGAGAGG
>CAUYRH010007395.1:0-20430 GCA_963574655.1 Perodicticus potto
GCACCTGTAGTCCCAGCTACTTGGGAGGCGGAGGCAGGAGACTCGCTTGAGCCCAGGAATTGGAGGTTGCTGTGAGCTGTGATGCCACAGCACTCTATCCAGGGTGACAGCTTGAGGCTCTGTCTCAAAAAAAATAAAAAAAAAAAGTGTAGACTTCATCCGATAGACAGTGCAAAACTTGAGGAGGGCGCTGACAGGATCTAAGCAACATTTCATGAAGATTAACATGAGGAAAGGGCAAAATAAACTGATTAAATAATCAAATGTTGTGCCTGGGAATACAAAGAGATCCCTTGTTTGATAATGGTAAAGGTGGCTGGAAAGAGGAGTTAAAAGATGTGGATATAAGCAGCAAGGAGAATGTCAAAGACAAATTTATACAAGAAATAATAACAGCATTAAACGATAATTAAACACATTGGGGGCGGTGACTTGTGCCTATAATCTCAGCACTCTGGGAGACTGAGGTGAGTGGATTGCTTGAGCTCAGAAATTTAAGACCAGCCTGAGCAAGAGCAAGACCCCACCTCCACTAAAAACAGAAAATATTAGCTGGGTGTCATGGCAGAAGCCTATATTCCCAGCTACTCAGGAGGGTGAGGCAAGAGGATCACTTGAGCCCGAGAGTTTGAGGTTGCTGCGAGTTGTGACGCCACGGCACTCAACCCCATGGCAACAGAGGGAGACTCTGACTCAAAAGAAAAAAGAAAAAAGAAAAAAAGGAAGAAAGGGAGGGAAGGAAATATACAAAGATTTTTTTAAAAAAAAAGATAAACAAATGAGAAGAGAAAATTCAAGAAACGGTGGTGATAAGCAAGATCTCACGTGTCTCTAGGAACTGGTGATCTGAAGTCCTGGTAACTAGGTCAGCCGAAGTACCAGATACAACAAGGTCAGGACCCGAGAGGCGCACTCATCAAGAAGGTACAGACAATGAAAGTGGAAGAGATTTCAGGGTCATGAATCAAAGCATGAAAACAGAGGTATAAAACTGAAAGAAAAGATTTGCTTCATTTAGGAACTGAGGGTAAGAAGAACCTGTTGAAAGAGTATTTTACAGTAGGTGGAAAATAAAAATCAGGGTTTCTAAAAGGAACCAGTTTTCCCATTTGCTTTCTAATTATAGATGTAATATATATTCACAATTGTAAGTTTATTCATTATTCATTGCTATAACAGAAAAATGGAAAAACAGGTGCAATCACACAGTTAATATTTTTATGTGTAAAGCACACACACACACACACACTTTACTTGTATTTTTTTAGAGACTTGCTCTGTCATGCAGGCTGGACTGAACTTAAGCGATCTCCCTGCCTCCTGCCTAGCTGAGACTACAGGTGTGCACAACTACACCCAGCCACTTTTTAAATTTCTTTTTGGTAGAGATAGGAACTCCCTATGTTGCCCAGATTGGTCTCAAACTCCTGGACTCAAGTGGTCCTCCCATCTTGGCTTTCCAAAATGCTGGGATTTAGGCATGAACCATTGCACCCAGCCTAAACTTACTTGGATAATAATGTATATTCTGGTTTAAATTTTCTTTTCCCCCCTGCCTAATCTAATGAACATCCCCCAATATCTTTAAGTGATTTTCCAAATAAAACTTTTAACAGCCATATCACATTCCACTTTTGGTTGAACTATTTTTTACATATTTACCTTAATTATTTTTTTGTGCCACTTCAGTTCTAGCTAAATTTTTGCACTGTGAATAACTCCTGAATCAATATTTAAGCAACATTTATACGATTTTTGTGTTTACCTCTAATAATTTCTTTGGGGTAAATTCCCATCAAAAGAAATAATCTCAACTACCTTATACGTTCAGATTTGTTGAAATAATTATGTCAAATTTACCTTAATGACGGAATCTTTTTATGCTCCAATCAGTAGAATAACAGTATGCCCTGTTTCCTACCCCTTCACTAACAACGGATATTATCTTTTAATAAATTGAAAAGGACACCTTGTCAGTCTGCATTGACCTAACAATATTTATTATAGTTTATATTTCCTCTTTGATCAATGTCCTTTTGTGTCCTTAGCCCATTTTTTCCACTGAAGTGTTTCTCTTTTTCACATTGATTTGCAAATGCTTCATATATGTGAGATGACAATGCTTTGTCCTATGATGTTGAAATTCCCTAGTGCTTTGCCATTTAATTTGGTTTAAGGTCTTTTGATATAGATATTCTTAGGGGTTCAGATCTTTCTACATTTCCTTTATGATCTCTTTCTTTCATTTTATGCTTAGAAAAGAATTATGTATCTACATAATGAATATTACTCCTTTCCATCCATTATAAAAGGATCTAATTTTGACAAGTCTGTTTCCAATTCTGCAACTGTTTACTCCAGGGACCTGTTGAATTGATGGCCCTAGGATTTTATCAACATAAGCCGACTCTTCAATTTGGTCCTAGAAATGGACAGCCACTTATTTTCCATGGGCAAAATGAATAAGGTGGTGCAGGTGGGAAGGCACACAGGTGTCTTTTGAGAACAAGTTACTAAGCTTGGTGCTGATAGGACAAGAGACGCTCTAGAAAGGACAGAGGACTCTTAATGCCATAGCCCAGAATTAAACACCTCTGTGGCAGCATCTGACTATGACAGCTTTGATTCTAGGAGGGGCAAAGGAAGAAAAACTCAAGCCTTATTTTTTCTGTGTCTACATTCTGTAATGCCTGGAAACCCATTTTAACATAATTTGTTTGTTGTGTCATGTTTGGGGCTGTATCTCCGGGAAAAGAAGTGAGTGGGATGGAGAGGGGGAGGTTACCACCTACGTTACGATCTTTTCCAGCTTCCCACTAAATATAGCACCAGAACAAATATTCTATTATGCCATGGCCTAAGGTATTTAGGTCCACTAACAAGGAAAAGTATTAAATACTGAGCAAAGTTGGCAGGAAAATCTGAGACCTATTCTCCGGAGGACCTTAAAACAGGAATGAAGTTATCATTTCCTTACGATGGCTTCTGCAGAGTCTTGTCTGAGGGTGGCTGCTCATGTACGTTAGGAACCTAAAGTTCTTTAGGGACTCTAAAAATCACTCTTGATTTTGCAGCAGTCAATATGTAAAAGCACCTGGTCGTGGCCGTGGGCACAGCAGGTGACAGTGAGTTGGCAATAATTAGAAAGCCCCTCTCCACATGAATGCACCCCCGTCCACACTACAACCCACTCTCACTCCGGTTACTCCAGGGCAGTGAGTTATGAGAAGTACAAGTATTTAAGACACCGCACGTGAGCATAATATGAAATTACAAAAGCAGTACCAAATATTCTCAGATTAAATGTGTCCAAGAAAATTAAAATAGAATCTTGTTTTCTTTAATGGCAGATTGTCTTCCATTTTACTTTAGACACAAAATCTTTTCATAAGCTCACAATTGAATGCAAAATTATACTATTTTAATAGCATGTGTTAATAACAGAAGGCATACTAATAAATTCATGTTTAATATCAAGCAAAACAAAACTTTCCAATATTAAACATCTTTATTTAAAGAAATTTGATGCCCTAGATGAAAACATAAGTATGCTGAAAAAAAAAAAAAAAAAAAAAAAAGGGAATTGGATGCCAAAAAAGCACTCTTGTCCCATTTTGACACTGTGCAAACTTTGTAAAATTCTAACTTGTCAAGCAGGACTTGGGGCTAAATTGGGAGGTAGGAGAAATACGAAAATAAATATGGAGGAGTGAGGCCCATTTTTTGGCATATGCCATCACTGAAACTAGAACTACATCACTCCTCAAAGGACTGCTCTGGAGTCTAATAAAAACAGCTAAAAACACTACCAATAGGAAGAATAAAAGAGTTTTTAGACAAAGAAGAGGACTTGTTTACATGTGTAGATGTAAGTAAAGTATTTCTGTTCATTTGTTCTTAAAGAAAACCTAGGGCGGCGCCTGTGGCTCAAAGGAGTAGGAGTAGGGCTCCGGCCCCACATACCAGAGGTGGCAGGTTCAAACTCAGCCCCGGCCCAAAACTGCAAAAAAAAAAAAAAAAAAGAAGAAGAAAAAAGAAAAAGAAAACCTATATAAAAGAATGGAGATTTTGAAACATGTAGTTTTTTCCTACAGAAGGAAGGTTTTCCTCCAGAAGGCAGGCTTTAAAATCTGTGTCACAGATATTTTAATATATCTTAATATAAAGGCTATAACATAAATTTCATAGGTCCTGCCTCTTCAAATATGCCCAAAAGTAAGAAAAAGGTTTTATTTCAACCTTTCTTGTTGTTGAAGGAAATACTAACCTTTCACTTGGAACTGTTAATATTCAATGCCATACTGTGTTTAAAGCATCTGTTCGTAGTAAGTGCTCAACGCAGTCAGTTATCAATACCGTAATTATTTTATTAAATGTAGCATACTTTGAGCTACCTCAATGTTTGGAAATTTTTACTTTCCATAACTTAATGTTAATGCACAGTTCAGCTGGAAAACCTTACCTCTTGCAAATGGGACTCCTTTTTCTTTGCAGACAAATTTAAATGCTTTTCAAGAATTGAGTAGTATTTTTCACTCTCTTTGTCAAACTTCTTCTTTCCATCCTAGAAAATAACAAAAAAAATTCAAATCAGATCATCTGAAAAACTGTAATTTTCACCATCTCCATCAAAACTCCAATATAATTACTTAATAAAGATTTAGTAAATTCCAAGAATCTGCAAAATCTTAATTTCGTAGAGTAGAAAGAACAATGTTAAGTAAGTTATTCAAGTATGTACTCTGCTTTCAAGAAGATTTCCATCTCGGGGGGATAAGCACACAGATACACAAACCTGGCAAAGGCCCAGCTCCTTTGGAGCACACGGATTGTAGTCTGGGCAGGGACCACCTGGCTACACGAAGGTCACTTTGAGAGCTTGTAGCAATGATTGACTCCGAACAAGCAATTCTGACCCAACAGGTCTGGGATGTGACCAATAGGAAAATGCCTTTGTGGTGATTCAAATGAGCTGACACACTCCACGTAACCAGTCTAGAGAACTGCTCACACAAACTCTTTTTCATAGGATCATTATTTCTCAACCACAAAAGACGCCTGGTATTTCAAACAAATCATTCCTGATAGGGAGGTAAACAGAGTTTTCAATGTTGGGAGCTTCAAATGAATAAGAAAAGTCAAAGTCAAATCAAAAAGATTATTGACATCTATATCAAATATCCAGACTATTAACTATAATAGCTTCCCTGTGCTTATCTCTGAAATGCTGAGAGTTTGGGGGTAGAAGAGAGAGAGTCCCTAGGAATGGAAGGCCTTCTGCCAGGGAGGGGAACAAATTTATCTTGTACCCTACAGCAGACTTCCACAGGAATGCCCATGGAGTGAAGGGCTGGAGGAACGGGACATACCTGAGCATAGAATCTTCTCCAACTATAAACACGGTATCTACCACGTAAGCCTTTTCCATTTACGAGACTACATGAAATGTTGCATAAATTTCTCTCACTAAAGAAATACTTCCCTTCCCTTCATTTCAGGGTCTTTGAAACTGTAATCGCTGGGTCGCCTCAATCAGAATCAAGGTGACAAGCTCGTTTACAAGCTCGTTCAAAATGCTGACTCCTGTTTTCTTCCACCCAGAGGTTCTGGAATTGTAGTTCTTAATAAGCTCTAGGATTATTATGCATAATTCTTTGCTTCATTATTTTCCTAAGTACCTGGAAGGGGTTACTTAAAAATAATGGATGGATGGAAAAACATGAGAAAAGGATAAGGAGAGGGGGGGAAGTGAAAGGGAAGACGAGAAGGGCTGTAGCTTCGGGGTGTCTTCCCCAGCTTTATCTCTTTAGGTAAACGCTATTTTGATCCACTGACCCTCTGATCTTTCTTTCTTTCTTTTTTTTTTTTTGAGACAGAGTCGCAAGCTGTCGCCCTGGGTAGAGTTCCATGGCAACATCATAGCTCACAGCAACCTCCAACTCTTGGGCTCAAGCTGTTCTCTTGCCTTGATTTTTTGTATTTTTAGTAGAGATGGAGTCTCGCTCTGACTCAGACTGGTCTTGAACCTGTGAACTCAAGCAATCCACTTGCCTTGGCTTACCAGAGTACTGGGATTTCAGGCGTGAGACACGGTGCCCGGCCTGATCTTTCTTCTTGATTACACTTCCAGGAACCCATCATGAAATTTTGCCATATATGGCATTTTTAGCAAGTGAGTTGGAAACATTGAGTTCACAGGAAAAATAAGGACTTTCTGTTTTAAAAGTTCAAGTCACTTTTAGACCATGTAAGTACTAAGATGTCTGTAAAACATCACGTCTGCAAATGCCAGGGAGAAAGTCAAAAATCTTTAAAGAATTTTCATTACCTACGGATAAAATGTGGTCCTAGGAGAAACCAGAAACAAGTGTAGCATTCCGATCCAGAAAAGGTGACACTATTAAGTGTCAGACTCCGAGGGAAGCAGGGAAACCCGAGCCCAGCACACAAGTCTGCCCTGTCCCCCATTGCGGGGACAGACACCCGGGTGGATATTCCATTTTCTCCTCGGTGGATGGTACTCTGTAATCTGGGGAAGCCGGGGCCCAGCACACGAGTCTGCCCCGTCCCCCAATGCGGGGACAGACACCCGGATGGATATTCCATTTTCTCCTCAGTGGATCGTGCTCTGTGATCTGGCCTTTCATGCCCACAACTAACCTGCCACCTGTCTTTCCAAAGTCTCTCTCACTAGCTCTATTTGAGCCCCCTATTCTTGCTCCTTTTGCTTCTTTTCCTCTTTGGGCCATTCTCTCTGACATAAATGTTCATTTCTTCCATTTTCCATACATTCAAATTACGTCTGCTTGTAGCACCCAGCTCAAAGAAGCATCATTCACAACTCCCTACAATGGATTCTCTCTCCTTTTGAATGACCAAATAGCTTTACATGGTTCTCTTACAGCGTCCGTGCTCTACGCTGGGGCAGAGATTTTTTGTATGTATCTCATTCATCTTAAAATTGAACAGGCAGTGAATGCCCAATAACTATTTAATGAACAAGTAAAATTCTTCTTCTTCTTATGGCGGCCAGTGCAGTTCCTCACAGACATCTATTTGCTCAACAACTGTCATCCTTAGTACAAGGGCCAAACAGCCCTAAGTGATGCTCAAGGGTCCATGAATAATGTGGGTGCTCAGCTAAGTGACAGTGACGAAACCAACTCCCTTTCATCTGACAACAGGGCCTTACAATCCTGCACTGGGAATAAGAGGCAGAGGAAGGGCACGGCCTCAGAGAAGAGAGCACAGCTGTGGCAATAACACTCGCTTCTTTGTTTTCAGTTAGTGTTCAGCGACGTTTTCCAAAATGTTAATTCGATGCCGATACATCAGCATTCCTGGCAATCCAAAAGTCATTCCCAGAAACACTTCCGGGATTTTTACCCAAACCCTGGCCCTTCACACCACTGGGCCAGTAAAAAACGATCTTCTCAGTGTTTGCAGTGACGTAGAAAACAAAAGCGCAATCAGTTGGAGCACAGAATTCAAGAGCTGAGATGAAAGATCAGCCACGTGGAGAACGGCTATCATCTAGGGAGTCGTATGGCAGGAAACAAGGAGCAATTCTTGCATCTCATAGCTCCCCCCGAAGTCGCGATTTCCTACTGGCATGAGCAGAGCCTTACTCGGACTCAGCCATGTAGCCCCACCTAGATTTCTCTAATGTCAAACTAAGACTTGTCTCCGAGATCAATATTGCTGAAGGAAGGAGAGAAGCACCACGAACTGTGTGCACTAAACGCTGCGCAACACCGCTGCCTGATCGCGAAATGGGGATCAGATAGTACAATGGCTTCTGATCAATATCTGTAATCAGATATTACAATGGGGATCAGATATTACAACGGCTTCTGATCAATATCTGTAATCAGATATTACAATGGGGATCAGATAGTACAATGGCTCTGTCAGTCCGAGCAGGCACAACTGAAGTAGGTCATCATTTAAAATGAAGTCACAGGAAAATAACAATCTGAAGGGGAAAAAAGACGAGGAGTACAGTAAAAAGGGATGTCCTGGCATGAACACGTATGAGACAGGAGTGCTGTTTTTAGCATTATAGTTGCTGCCGTCACTTACTAGACGCCCAGGCAGATGGTGACAGAGGAAGGGAACAGCCCAGACGCAGACTGAGAATTTCCGAATAAAACATTGAGAATGGAAAGCTACTCCTCAAACCCAGCGACAGCTGGAGAAAGGCGAGCTAGCGTGGGGCTGCCATCGGCACTTTCTACACTGCAGGGCGTCCACGCTGAGCAGAGTCCTGCACCCTGACTGTGGTCACGCTGCACTGAGGAGGGTGGGCGGTGACCACTGCCACACAAACGCCAAGGCCAGCGTCACTCTCAAAATTTTTATTTACGACCAAAAAAATTCTGTCCCATGTTTATAATTTTGGCTCAATACACAGAAATACATTAAAATACACCCTATCGTTAAAAACAAGGTCAACTCCATGCCTTTCACTAACCCCGAGAGTACCAAAGACGACGAACAGACTTTCCCACACCACTGAGATAATTCCAGACACAAAGAAATTACCAGCATGTTACCTAGCCACACACTTTCTATAAAAGACAACCAAGTTTGGTTTAAATATGTGGATTATGACTCAGCGTCAGTGGCTCAAGCAGGTAAAGTGCCAGCCACATACACCAGAGCTAGTGGGTTTGATGACTTCAGCCCGGGCCCACCAAACAACAGTGACGGCTGCAACAAAAAATGGCCAGGTGTTGTGGCGGGCACCTGTAGTCCCAGCTACTTGGGAGGCGGAGGCAGGAGAATCACTTGAGCCCAGGAGCTAGAGGTTGCTGTAAGCTATGATGCCACAGCACTCTACCCAAGGTGACAGCTTGAGGATCTGTCTCAAAAAAAATAAGGTAAATATGTGGATTAGCAGCCTTTACTTTAATGTGACTATCAAGTAATTTTTTAAAAACAAAAGACATGAGGCTCAGCACTGGTAGAAAAGTGGTTAAGGCGACAACAGTGTACACCCAGGCTGACGGGTTCGAACCAGCCTGGGCCAGCTGAACAACAATGACAACTGCAACAAAACATAAAATAAAGTAGCCAGGTGTCGTGGCGGGCGCCTGTAGTCCCAGCTACATGGGAGGCTAAGGCAAGAGAATCGCGTAAGCCCAAGAGTTTGAGATTGCTGTGAGCTGTGACACCAGGGCACTCTACCGAGGGTGACATATCAAAAAATAACTAAATAAGTAAATAAATAATACAATGAAAAGGCCTTACTTGTATATTTTGAAAAATCTTTCAACTTAATACTTAATGCTAGGAACGGTAATGTAAAAAGTAATAATAACACATGAGAAATTCTTATAAATCATCACAGCACTAGGCCCTAAAAATACAGGACAGGTAAGAGGCAGCACCAACCGCCCGACTAGACTTGTGCCTCTGAGGTTTAGAACGGCAGCCTCAGCACCATCAGCTCTCTGACTCCCAGAAGGGTCGGCTGCCTGGACAGTCCAGCCACACGCTGCTTAGGACTTTCCTGAGGTCCAAGGGTTTCGGTCTCCGGAAGCTCGCCTTGTTGAGAATCTTGGTGTAGCTTGCACAGGAACAATTCCAGTCTCCGCAGCCTAGACACCACCAACTCCCCCATCCACAGTCTGACAAAACACAGACACTCCAAAAAAACTTCCTCCTGGGTAAATATGCATCACAATTCACTAGCCTCTCTTCCTGTCCCAGCTACAACACGGCCACCGCCTGATTCACAGACACCAAACAAGTCAGATTTGCATGTATAAGGAATTCCTACAATTGGGACAGAAAGAGAAGCAAACAGATAAAAATACATGTCAAGGATATGAAGGAAAAACATACAGAAAAGGAGACCCAAGATGCGACGGCCACATGAGGTGCCCAAACCCACAAGTAACTGAAGAAAAGCAAATTAAATCAGTGAGACGCAGCAGAAGAGGAGTTAGAAAGTTGAATGATGCCACGGGCTAAGTACAGGCGGAGACACTCGAGCCCTGGCGGGGCTGCAGAGGTGTGCAGGCTTTGTAGAGGGAAACACGCCCGGTAAGTGACCTGAGTGTGCCCTGAGAGCCAACTTCTGGGTGTGAATCCAAAGAAATGCCCACCAAATGTCCACAAGGACGCGTTCATGGAGGGGTTACCATGGGGATGGGAAGGGAGCCTGAGTATGTGTCACTGGCTACCTAAAATGTGTTACGTGCATGCTCGGAGTGCTATGCAAAAGACAGAGGAAGATATTACTTATGGATGGGGGTTAAAACACAGTTTTAAAGTATCTGAAGGCATGTGAAGCCCCCACTCCCCTGTTGGAGCGGTGAGAAGACAGGGGAGTCTGGAAAGAAGAGGGGGGACAGTGTCTGGAGTGGCCATAATCTGTGGGCTCTGAAATGACGCGAAAACCAGGCTTTCACAACTCTGCATACCAGACAAGACATTTGGAAAATTGTCATCCTGGGTGAATGAGGTTTCCTAATTGCTTTGGTTTCTCTCCATGCCAGGCACTGGGATTTCTCTGTTCTGGGATTTCAGAGAACTTACAGGAAGAGCGTGGAGTAACGAACTCCTGAGCCTGACACATTACCCAGACCAGGTTCTACCGGACTACCGTATCTCAGGGAGGCTCAGGGAGGTCTTTTTTCCTAATTCCTAAGGTGAAAGCAATAGCAAATGGAAGTTAATTTTTTATATTACGTGAAATACATTAATAATGTTGCTATAGTTCAAATTTCCTAGCAAACAGTGCCTGAGGCAAATCTTGACAGTTCAAACATGGAGTGTGTCTGCAATCTTTGGATAGCAAGACTGAGGAAAAAAGGGATGTGAGAGGAAGAAAGGAAGGTAAACACATGAGCCTTACGGAGCTGGCCACAGCAGCAAGAGCCAGCGGCCAAGTGCCGGGGGAGGGGGGGACCGTCTCGCTCTTGCTCAGGCTGGTCTCGAACTCAGATCCGCCCACCCCGGCCTCCCACAGTGCTGGGGTTACAGGCAGGAGCCGCTGCACCCGGCCACTATCACACGGTTTTAGCAGTCAGTAAATGCTGACGTTCCGTTAACTGTCACTGCTGCTTCATAATCAAGAAGACACAGGTCATAAACACAAGGACACTTGCAGAAGGCAGTCTAGGGTGGAGTCACCGTCTGGCCTCTTGTGAAATCACCAAGTCACTGCTCGTACACTACACGTTAGTCCAGACTGTGTTTGCAATTATGCCAACCAGGAGCGGGCTGGTCACACCTCACCCATGAAACTCGGGCAGCCCCGGGCTGGTCACACCTCACCCATGAAACTCGGGCAGCCCGAGAGCTGCGCGGCAGAGGACGCTCAGACGCCTCTTCACAGTGCCCCGGGGTGGACGACGGAAATTTCTCCACTACTTTATTTGCACTGGAAGACAAACCATTCTAAAAGTCAAAATCCTCACTCTCAAGCAACGTTTAATCATTTTGCAAAGAATAATAAAGAAATAGTAACATAGCCATTCGTTAGTAAAATGATCGATTTCTAGGCATTGGGTGATATGTTATGTTTCAAGAAAAAGGTTTTTTTAATCTTAGTCGAGTTTTGAGGCTTAATCCAGTTGTGAAAATAAATAACAATGGAGAAAAGCTAAAACAAACATTTCCATCAGTTGCATAGGCTGCTTGTCTTGAGAAATGAGGCTATTCTTTATAATGGAATTTATCAATTAAAATTAGCCAAAGTAATGCCTGAAAGCTTAGTTTTGTGGTCACAAAAATATTCACAATTAATTACTATAAATATTTTTTATTCCTTTTTCTTACTATTAACACACCAATCAATTCAAGCTAACTTTTAGGTGTCACAATTTCCACAGATTTAAATAAATCTCAAATGCAATGTTTCTTCAAAAGGAAGTCCATTTTATACAAAAGGAATTAAACTTGAAAATTTCAAGTTAATTAAATTAAATAAGGTCACAATCTGTCTCCTTCGCCAGCTCCGTGTGATTCAAAGTTTCTTCACACCTTAATTCTTCTTTATGTTTTTTTGGTAATTCACTGAGGCCAAATTAATGAAAACGAAAATCTTGACCCAACTGAATCTATTTTCTGCACCACAAAGATTAATCAGAAAGTCCATTTGAATGCAGTGGCTATGGATGGGGATTATCTATTGGTTCTTTCCTACGCCATGAATATTTTTTCTCCATATCATGAAGTCCAACATCAACCACAGACTAGAAACATTTCATGAAGTTAATTTTTAATAGCATAAAGCTGAAATTTCAAACACTGAGTTTCAAAAGCCTTAATCCAATCTCAAAAGAAACACGCCCACATTCACACTCTCAAATGTTTTTCTCAGAATTGTGTCATTTCTCATAAAATGATCCCTCAACTCTCCATGGAAATAATGTTATTCAAGGACTCCTGGCATTCTGGGGAATATACGCTGAGCACTACAAGGAAACCCAAGGTGAAGGAAATAACTTACAAGTTTTATTTGCTTATAAATTCAAAGTATGCCACATGGTGACCACCTGTTCCCCATCACCAGTGAGGAAATAACAGAGGCAATGGCCTGAATCTGAGATATTTAATTTAGTCATAGAGAAGGTTTTTAAAACTATTTCGTGTATCAGATTATATTGGCAGACATGAGGTAATGACGATTAACAAATGTGCCCATGTGAGCCGGGGAACTTCTTCTTGAGAGGCCCGTGACACTATATATAGGAAATAAAAAAGAAAGTATGCGCTGTTTTAAGGGTAGACAGCTGATATATTTGGAAATTATTCTTTTAAGACTTTTCTAGAAGCATGTACAAGGTCGTCTTCATTTGGTGGTAGACAGACATCATACGTGACCAGTTCCACTTTTACTTATGAGAATGGCTTCTTTTTATCGTGTTCTCTAACCCCAGGCCTATAACAAGAGATGGTACATCATAAATGAGACATGGGAATAGAGTGTTACTTTTTTGAATTTGACTTAGTGTAATACAACTGATTCAGGAGGAAACGCAGTATTCAGGAAGCAAACTGTTACTGGTTATAAGCTGATACCAAACAGGAGGCGTCTATATTTTAAAATGACTGCAATGATTTAGGGCTTTGTCGCCTCCCCATCTAAACTGTTTTAATGAACACATACCTGATCTTCCTGCAGATCTTATTCCCTCTCTTATTCATTATCCATATTTCAGTTAGAATAACTCATTTAACATAGTTTTTACTGTCACATTTTCCTCTGGGAAGAGTTTCTCCAAAGCTACAAGCATGAAGCCCAAACTTCTTAGCAAAGCGAACAAGGCCTTCCATAAATGTAGGACTTCCGTCTCCTTTTGGTCTCTAATAATGCTAACTTCGTATTTTTTGCTCTGGTAATGTCAGTGAGTTTGAAGTTCTTCCCAAGTACTCTTATGGTCTTGTGCCTACCTTGCCTGCGGTGTGTGTGGTGTCCCCGGTAGCTCTCACGCATCCAACCAGACTCGCCTCAGGCGTCATCTTTTCACAGACTGGACGTCCACCCTTGAACAAGTGCCTTTCTTTGCTCCCAAGGCACCTTCCCCCTCTACTTTAGTATTTACCACCTTACAGACACAAAGCACCTGACTGTATTGCCCCCAGCAACAGTTGACGGCTGAGTTATTTCCTATGACTTATTCATTTCTAAACCTTCAGGATCTTAACAGGAAAAGTCTGCTAGGTACATAGAAGCTTAAGAAATGTTTCAGACTGAGCGATCTGAAAACTATAAAAACGGGAGTACCTGGGTGAAAAGGGGAGACGGGGCGATGCAAGGAGCTTTCTGTGGGCCACACGCTTTTACTCACTGATTCTCTTGTGGGTAAAAGTCCTATGAAATACTTATTTGAAACCCAGACAAAATCATGTTTTTGGTAATGCTTCCTCTTCTGGGGCTTGAGAGGGCTATCTCTCCTCTGTCTCACATGCCTTGGAAGAATCACCTGATTAATTTGTCCAGAAAATAATGAGAAGCCCAGGAACTATGGGTGGCTATGGGAAGACACCCCCTACTCATCTGCCTCAGGATGCGGCGTGAACACAGCATCTTCCTTGGACAGCGCAGCAGTAATGGCACCATGTGGCTGGGAGACAGGTGCGGTTTCCCAAGACATGGAGTTCTCCCTCAAAAACACAGTGCTGCCCCCCCCAAGGCGTTTCCAAACACTGGATTATTTTAGCTAGTATCTCTGCTGGTAACAGAAACACCAACTCTTTAGCCATTAGGATTATGTGAGAATAAAAGCTACCTAAAATTAATAACTCTTGGTCCCTGTCATAAAGCACAGAATACCCATCATCCAGGCAGCATTTTAACTAAATTTTTATTTGAAAAACATTAATCTGCCTCTTCCTTTAAGAAAATAAACTATTGCTTGGAAAGTTCTGTTTATGCTATGTAATGTAACAAGTTTTTGAGTATAGCCATTCATGACAGTCAAACAGTAGTTTGGTTCCAAATCCTGATTCCCCTGCTTAATATCTGTTGGGTCCTTAACAGGTATATTTCTCTATTTCCTTCATCAGTAAAACAGGAATAATAACAGTGCTTACCTAATAAAGTCCTTAAGAAGAATAAATGTGATAACATCTTCTAAATTTCTTGGCACATAATATACACTTAATCTTCACGAAATGTTAGGATAATACAGAAAGCCACCAAGAAACAACTAAACCATGGAAGGAAACCAATATAACAGAACTTCGGAAAGATCACCGCCTGGAACAGTTCAAGAAAGGCAAACTCCAAAAGTCTGGTGCGGGCTTTGGGCCGAGGAAGTTTTAGAGCCCATGAAGGGGCATCCCCAGAGCCAGAAACAGGGACCTTCAAAAGATGTGGCTACATAAGGAAAATCTATCTCCAGATTCTTCGGAATTCCTGACATCTGGAAGCCCCTCCTGCTCAACATTTCCTCCAAGGCTTTTTTCCCTTTGTCATACATGGCCCTGGGGCAGCTCGTGTTCCCCCTAACTGCACAGGAAACCTTCCTAAACCCCTCTGTCTTAGGATTCTGCTTCAGGGAGATGAAACGCTTCACCTAATGCTTTTGTCACCAGGTTTGCAGCTCTGAGTCTTCTGATGCTCCATGTTCTTGCGTTTCTACCTGCTGCTTCTCTCCATCTATGAGACCAGCCGCAGGAGGAAAGACGCTGCCCCAGGGAGCTGCCAACGCCATGCAGATTTGTCTACGTGCGTGGAAGCAACCAGTTCCCAGATTATAATTTGCTTATAATTATCCTTATGGGGACACTTTAGAGCTTGTTTATGAGTACAGAATGCTTCAAGTTGGGAGGTCCCTAATTCAAGAACTGCCTGTATATCCTAGTAAGTGACCAAAAACTTTTAGAATTAGAAGGAAAAGAAATAGACACAGAGACAAATACATACACATATCCCAGGCACACATATATCCTCACACCCCTCACAACCCATGCACACACACAGCCTCACACCCCCCACACACACATCCTCACACCCCTCACATCCCCCCCACACATATCCTCACACCCCCACGCACACACATATCCTCACACCCTCACAACCTCCATACATAGCCTCACACCCTTCACTTTGTTTTAGGTATATTCTTCTTATTCTTCCTCATGAGACACTTTATAAATCTCACTTTTCTCTCAGATAAAAGTCTAAATTCTCATTTTGGCACACTGTAAGGAACTAAATTATCATTCATTGACAAGCAGTAGCAGTTTTCTCAGGGCCTGGGGATACGTGTCAAATGAAATTATGGCAAAGCATTTAACAGCAACAGAAAAAGGAAAGACCGCTTTTCACGCGACCAAAGACGCTGAGGGCACCATCAGTGATGTCTGGGCATCACGCTCCATGGCCACTTGTACCTTCTCACCTGAAATGCTCACATACTTTGTATATTTGCCCTCCTTACTGTCTGAAACAGCCTTTTAAAAGAAATGGATGCAAGTAAAAATAAAATACAGGGCTTGAAGGTGTCACAAGAAGCCTTCTTATAAACCTTGCTGTCAGATGGGTGGCTCCCCAGCACCAAGGCTGGTCAGAGGTGGAGACTGGATGTCACACATGGGGGTGGCGCTGAGGCCCCCTTGGCGGGGAGCTCTGGAGCTGGACCTGTCTGTGAGGATTGTCCTGCACCGAGTTGCAATATCTGGGCATTTCCACTCCTGCCCTGTCGACCACTAGCTGTGTCTGCCTGAGTCACTGTCTTCCTCGTGTAGTCGGCTGTCTGCGGCTGAAGCCCAGGAGGTGACAGCTGAGGGCTCCCTGCTAACAGCAACATTCCTAGTCGGGAGCAGAGGCCACAAGCTCGTCCTGCAGAGGATCTGGGTGGGATGCGTCTGAGCCCACCACTGAATTTCACATCATATCACATGCTAGATCACATCTTGGTCAGCTGAGCGCTTCAAATGAACAGATTAGGAGTACCACTCAACTACCTTCTAAAAAAGAAAGGCCGAGAGAAATTACCTCACTTCCTCATTTCATAATGCAGAAAATAAAAGATTAAAGGTTTATTTTGAAGATTAGGAGAGGGCCCCATGAATGGGGATATCACAGGAATGGTGTTGACTCCACACTTGTTTCCGCACAAGCCAGCCTGACAAGGAGAAGCTGTGGAGAGGAGCTGAACTCCAGGGGAGCCTGGACTGAAGGCTCGAAGGTCAGGACGCTCTCCACACTTGGGTCTACAGCAGGGATGACAAAATGCTAAAGAACGTTCTCACTGAGCCTCAAACAGATGACACGGGTGGCCTCAGAAGTCCTTCCCCCTCACTGGCCTGTGTGAAAAACAGGTACACTATTGAGTGAAGTGGCTGTGAAGAGGTTCAAGTGTCAGGCAGGCAGGGAGCCGGACTATATGTCACTTAACAACTCTCCCGTCTGGGAAATTCTATGACTCAAATCCCCAGGTTTCATAATTTGCAAGTAATGGTTTTCTTTATAAACTACCCAAATTAACAAAGCACAGAAAAAGACCAGCCTCATTTGAAATTAAGGATGGTCAACATAAAGCCTAAACCTACTTCAGTGTGCTTCCCGCTGTATTTGATCTCTTCTCTTTTCTTACTTTTTTTTCTTGTTTTTTTGAGACCGAGTCTCACTCTACCGGCCTGATAGAGGATTTCCCTCCCCATTCAAGACTGGACAGGGATCCCAGTTTTCTTGGGTAAGTTCATGAAGGGGACACTCTGACCTTGGCCCTGAGCTGCAGGGATGACATTCATTCCTTGGTCAATAACACTCATTAACATTGAAAAACGTGTTCCCATTTGCCAAGTCCCGGCCAAGTGTAAATCTCAAGACCTCATACCCCTAGATAAAGAGCCCACGTAGAGACTCTCCAGTTAGTTACTTCTTCCCCCACCACCCTCCGTCAGAAGCTCTGGTGCTTTTACTTCTTCTGTATTCCTTTCTAATTTCTAATAAAAATTCAGTCTTGTCGCTGAACTGAGGTCCGTGGGTTCATTCCTTGAATCCCCAAGACCAAGGACCTACTGAAGAGTGAAATTCCAGTATCAGCCCTGGGTAGAGTGCAGTGATGTCATAGCTCACAGCAACCTCAAATTCTTGGGCTCCAGGGATCTTCTTGTCAAAGACTTCTGAGTAGCTGGGATGCAGGAGCCTGCCACAGTGTCCAGCTATTTCTTCTATTTGTAGTAGAGAAGGGTCTTGCTCTTACTCAGGCTGGTCTTGAATTCCTGAGCTCAGGCGATCCTTCCACTTTGGCCTCCCAGAGTGTTGATTTCTTCTCAAAGGAGTAAAATAACCATTGGAATCTTGCAAATATTAAAGTCTTCTTGTTAAATTTGGTTCTGGATTTTTCTAAATAACTCTAGCTTGCAGAATCAAGCAATCAGAAAATCATAGAATTTGAAGAAAACTAAGAGAAGGTAATTTAGTCCAACTCTATAATGAAATGTATTATTTTATATTTCACACAGATTGTTAATTAGCCCCTTTGGGAATTTTTTTCACCTCACAGTTTTTCAAGGCTATCTGTTCTTTGAATAATAGCTACAGTTTTAGATTCAAACAGTTGAGTTAAATGCTTATTTTGAAAATGGAGAAACTAAAAAATAATAACTAGCAATTGGACAATACTACAGAAATTTCAGTAGTCCCTCAGAATCCACAGAGATGGCTGCGAACTGTATATTCTTTGATACTGATTTGCCTGAGAATAAAAAATGTAGACGCCAGCCTCCTAAAAATCTGAGAACATACAAGAGATGGCACTTCCTGAAAGAAGTGAGGAAGGCTCAGCTTGTCTTCTGACCTTAAACTTACCTGTTTAAAAACTGCGCAGGACGCAACACTGTCACAAACAGCACACTTATTTATTTTAACCCAAGTGCTTATTTCGGTCTTTTTGTGAAATTTGAAAAGGATTTACATTTTGTAATTGGAACGGCCTGCGTGCATTTATAATTCCAAGCTAACTCCAGGCATCTTATATTATTTTAAGATATTTTATTATCAATTCTTCCAGTTGCACTTACGCACGTAAAACGAAATCATAAAAATTCAATCCGAAGTTAACTTGGCCATTATTTTTTGACAACGAGTCTTTTGGTTTTATTTCTTGGGATTGGCGTAAGGGTTTATAGAGTTTATATGAGCAATCCATGACAAAACATGTAAAGGAGTCCTCATAAATAATTTTGCGGAAATTCTTTTTACAAATTAGACTTTAGAACCAACTTCAAAGTTATACAGATACATGCTCAAAAGCAAATAAATCATTTCTAAAATGAAAGTGAAGATGAAAAGCATCTGACGTCCCAGTGAAAATAATGGGATTGATTTAAACTGATCCCGTGATAAATGGAATTTGACTCTCAGCTTTCACAATTTTTAAGGCATCAGAGCACGTCCTAGATAAATAACCTAAGGAAACTGTTGACAGGAAGGATTCTGAGAGGTTCCGCAGAAAATCAGCTCAGTATAACATGACCGACGCATTCAGCTCCCTAACCTTTCTGGCTTCAACTGAGAGCATTTGAGGGCCTCCTCTTTTGACTATTTAATTTGATTGGCTACACATGCCGTCAGGCATAAGGGGAAAGTGACTGCTAAACTGCTGACGTCCCTCCAGCGAGGGCCACAGGGCAGAGCAAAGGAGCAAGGGCTTTGGAGCCAGATCAGAATTCTCAGGCCAGCGCCACTATTTAGTAAGCACTGTCTCAGCCGCCGAACCAGGCCATGCCGGGAGGCTGCCAGTTCCTACCTGGCAACTGGGTATCACCAGCCCAGTGAGAAAGGAAAAGCGTCCTGAGATGAACCACTCCCTGCTCCAGGATCTCAGGTCCAGGGTCAGGGAGGAGAAGGCAGGGAGAACTGGCCAGACCCAAATCTGCAAGGCCATTTACCCAAATCATACTCAACCCAAATATCTCCTGTTTTCACTGTCCAATGACTAGCCAGGCTCTCCATCTACTTGGGCATTTTTAAAATTCCCTGCTTTCAGCATTCTTTCTAGAATGGGGCCTTGAAGTAGAATTCAGTCCCCTTTGTGTCAAAATAATATAAACACGCACAACACGCCACATTTCTCCTCAATCCAAAAGTTGCTTTTTGTGATTACGAGTTCTCTGGTGGGCGGTCCCCAAAGAGGACTTGGAAATACTCGAAAGATGAATATAAATGTCACTATAGTAAGTCATGATGGAATAAAGGAACTGAGAGGTTAGTGGGACCAGCACACAGCAGGCAGTGGCCTATGGCTCTGCTTTGTCTCACCAATGATATTTTCATTTTTGTGACTTTAGCATCTAGGGATCCCATTTTGGCTCCTATTTGTCATTTTTTACCAATTTGCTAGCTATGATTCCTTTCCACATTTGCTGAGTTTATTAGGTTTATAAGACTATTATAAAAATGAATTTCTAACTACTAAATGTTGCTCCCCCCAAATAATGTAACAAAGTAAAATAAGGAATGCCACACTAAGGCCTCAGATTGGATTGTGGGACATTTAGAGTAAAAGGACTGAGGTGTCTTATTCTAAAGCAAGAACAGCAACAAAAATTTCATTGCTTTCAAAATAAGTTTTTTTTTTTGGTTTGGCACCTGTGGCTCAACGGGCTAAGGCGTCAGCCACATACACCTGAGCTGGCGGGTTCGAATCCAGCCCGGGCCCCGCCAAACAACAATGACGGCTGCGACCAAAAAATGGCCGGGCGTTGTGGCGGGCAGCTGTAGTCCCAGCTACTTGGGAGGCGGAGGCAGGAGACTCACTTGAGCCCAGGAATTGGAGGTTGGTGTGAGCTGTGAAGCCACGGCACTCTATCCAGGGTGACAGCTTGAGGCTCTGTCTCTACCAAAAAAAAAGAAAAAGAAAAGAAAGAAAAGAAAAGAAAGTATACTGAAACCTGTTCTTAGGTCAATATAATGTCGAACACAACTGAATAGCATTGCAGCAGGTATGGGACAGCTGT